>CAVNYN010286356.1:0-56794 GCA_963692815.1 Nyctanthes arbor-tristis | reverse complement strand
AGTTTAGTACGTCCTGCCTCAGCTTAGCTCCGGCCACCTTCAAACCTTTCAGCGAGACGGCTTGATTGAAGAGGTTTAACGACGGCAATTTTGAAGCCAGAGGCAGTTTTCCGTTAGGCAACAAGTTTTTGAAGTCTTGTTTCAAAAGGGGCACCTCGAAATCCGAGATCGGAAGAGCGTCGTGTAGTTGTCTTTTGCGCTTATATGAGCCCCAGGTTCCATATGATTGGTCGAGAAGCTTTGTTGGTTAGGAAAATTCGGGTAGAGGCTAACATACCCTCTCAGGTACATCATGTCTATCAGAAACTTCTTCCAAGAGGCTTGCCAACCATTTGTTCTTGATTTAGGGATTTGGACAGGATTCTGCTTGGCATTTTCCGTGAATCTCATGTTCATGTAAACGTAGAATTCTCGCCAATGTTTGGGGAAGAAGACGGCGCCCCAACTGCAGGGTAACTGGTGGAGATAAGGAGTGTTTGGATGGATGTTCTTGAAGAACTCTGTCGCGTTCCATTTAGGCCTTTCTTTCACAACTTCAACCAAGCGAGGTGTGTAGAGGGAGATCGACGAGAGTTCAGGCAGAGAAATCTGAGGATCATAGTGGTATGCCAAAAGGGCGTATTTGATCCAAAGGTAATAATATGGAGAAACTTCGATATCATCTTCAAGTAAGAGCCCAAAGTCATCGTCAGAAGTAGGGTACCAGCTTTCACTAACAGCTCGAATAAGTCCTCCTTGGATGATCCTTCTACGAAAAATTTTGGGACCATGAGGCCAAACGAAAGAATTTACCAGCTTTATGGTAGCCTCATCGACTTTACTATCCATGTTAAAGGAGATAGAAACCTCGTCTCCTATATAGTACGCATTCTTGAGAGAGTTCAATAGCCTTGTAAGAGATCGCGCCCTGTTTTGAGTAATTATATTTACTGAAATTCGCATCTTGTTCCAATCTGCATATTTCAAATCCATTGGTGATCAGAAAATGAGCATATAGAAGTAAAAGAGAACGAAAAACGTGGATTTTTAGTAGAATTTTTAACGTACTTGGCAATGCCGTGGACCGTAAATCTGCCATCCAGATAACCTTAGACACAGATTCTCTAGGCAAAAGAACCAGTTGAGGCTGTGAGCCATTTAGCTTCGTCTCCGTTGCCATCTTAAGAGCTTTCTTAACGTTTGAATCGACATCAGCAACGGTTATGATCACGCTCGGGTTGTGAATCTTGATTAGCCCTTTCATGCTAGCGTAAACCGCTTGTAAAACCGGCACCTCCGACCTTGAAAGCCCCGAAAGGGCACCAATTCCCAAATCAAAAATCTTGAACCTTCTTTCTTTACATACTGCTTTAGGCCAACTCAAAGCTGCAGCAGCAACTTCACAGGGGCAGAAATTTCCTCCCGCGATGACAATGTACGCCTTCTTGCCAACGGTCGCCCTGAATTTCTTGAGAAGTGGGGCGAGCGCTTTAACTTCTTCGAAGGAATGGGCATAGAAGAGTGCATCAATCTTTTGAGGGTACATAGCAGCCCACTGCGTAATGTAACCGGTCGAGAGGGCTTTCCACCATTGATCATCTCTAACTTGAACAATTCCTTTGAAGATCACTGTCGTCTCAGAGACATAGGCCAACCGGTGCTCGCTATCTCCCCATGTTTCTTTGTCCTTGGGATTGATAGGCACCACGAATGAACCGGCATCTCTGTACTTCTGAAGCTGATAACTGCATAAGGATCAAAGCATAAACTTCTTAATCTATCATGTGAGGTAGCTAACAACATATTCTCTTCGTATTTCAGTTTTGAATTCAATTTCAATTTTTGTGTTCCGAATATATAATTTACATAACAATCAATCCTTTTTATTTTTGCAACCTTAGCTAAGGGCATACTAAGAAGATGTCATTTTGAGTAAGGATTTATTGAAATAGCCAATTTAGCAAAAGAGTAATGCTACATTAACATAATGCAAAAGTTGTTAATTATATAGCCATTTAGCGAATTTATCGAAGTAGCCATTTTAAAATGTTTCATAAGTTAAATAGCTAAGAATGCATCGCTAGTGAAGACACTAAAAAGATGTCATTTTGAGTATTGTTTCCAAAATTTTTCCTGTTCTAAAAAATATGGAAGTAAACAAGTTTTCTGTATTTCTGGAAAACTGAAAATAGCAAAGAGAATATGCCCTTAAAATTCACCAAAATAGTCAATTTAGCAAAGAATAATGCTACGCTAACATTTCTTGCTTCAATGCCATTGCGATTCTCTTAATCAACACTGAAATGAATATTAGTTGGGGAAAAAAAGCACAGAAGAAGTATAACTTGATGAATTTGCATACCTCAAGTGCAGATCTTCTCCGGTCATGAAAGTAAACGGCGTCTCAGTGAAGAGCGTTTTAACAAGCTCGGCAGACAAGAACCACGAGCTAGAAAGAAAATCGACTTGAACAACCCTGTTGATTGTAATGTCATACGCCGGATCAGGCAAGTAGAGCCCTGCCTCCTTTGATCGAAACTTTCTATAGCTTGGGAAGGTAAAGTCTTTCTGTCGAAATGGCAAAATCCTCCCAATACTCCCTAAAACAGAGTTCTTGTACTTATCTATCCCGGCCACATGTGACAAAATTTGTAACATTTTTGTGCCAGGGATCATATCATCGTCTAGGATGTATACTAGGTCGGCTTCTGTCTGTAATGCCATTTGGAATCTACCGTAGTACTTGAAATCATAGCTTGAGCTGATGAAACTGATCCTCGAGTTATTGTAACTACGCACAATTCGTTTCAAGGATTGCTCGTTTGGACTCCCGAACGAAAGTACCCAAACTTGATGAAACGGAAGCGTCTGGTGAAGCAACGAGTCCAGTTGTGCGCATAACGTTTTGCGCTTGAAGTGGTTCAAAATCACAGTTATTTTCGGGATATTCGGTCCTTTTAAATCCCATTTGGATTTCATTGCCATTAGCTCTAATAGAGTCTCTGTTCCAATGGTCTTTTTTTGGAAATCTAGTACCTCTTGATAGAGTTCTCTCTTCAACTTGATCATCAATGCATCGTTCGACTTCTTTTGCACAAAATCGATCTTTTCGTGCTCGCAAACTTGAGACGGACTAGTCGGTCGGATATCGGCTCCAACGAGGGAATTGGCTTCTTGGTAATGACTAACAACATGGGGTGTGACAATGTATTGTTTCCATTGATTTGCAATGCGTGTCGCCCACGTAAAGTCTGGTTTCGTTCTCAAGTCGATCGAAGGGCTCATGAAGTACAAAAGCAACGTTGCGTACACCGCAAACGCAAATTGTAAGCACGTTAAAACCATTACAAACCGAGCTGATCCACCCTTTTGCACCCTCAACGACTTCGCCCTTCCTCCAACGTAATCGCTCAACATTCCCTCCAAATAGTCTCCACTTCTCGTGTTCGTACTCCGCGGCAATCCCATCTCGCGAATACATGCACCCACCTACAAAAATGTCACATTATATATAAGCTCGAGAAAACCGAAACCCGAATCAAGAAATGCACATTGTATACTCACCTTTACGTCCGTATGAGAATTTAAAAATCAAAGCTCGAAATTCAGGAGTCTTAAAAGAGATATTTGGCTGGAAAAACAAAAAATAATAAGATCAGCCAAGTTGATGAACAGTGGATCATGTACCAAAAGATTTTAGTGTGTATATATATATATATAGAGGCAATGGACACACAATCATAGAAATTTATGTACAAAGTAATAAATAGGAGTTGAAGAAACCCATGAGAAAGGCACCAAAGTTCACATGGGTTTACCCCAAACCCACCCTACCTTCCACTATATAGTTATAAAACAAAAGAGAATTGGAAACGAGCTCTTTGCACTGTTCACACACAAATCCTCGTTTTAAACTAAATCAAAGGCGGGTTTCCGCCGGATGGACCTGCGTTTGTGGCACTTTAACTCAAGGGTTGGTTTCATTTGCATGAAATCAATTATAATCAATACATTCCTTGATAACTAGTCTTGATTTCTCAACATACGTCTGACGGGATTATCTAATACACACGTGACGGGAGATCATTGAATAACCCACTTGGGTGTGTGTCTAACAGGATAATCATGTCACATGTATCGTGGGGATCATTTCCCCCTCAAATTCAACAAAAAGAAAATAAAAAAAGGCTGAGGAAAATACTATTTAGATATAAAATGATAATGATGATCATTAAGTTAATAGAAGCAATATTAAAAATTAAAAAAAATTATTATAAAATTACAAAAACAGCACAAAAAGGCATCTAATCTAATGTATATATAAAACAAAAACTGAAACTAAAAGCAGCAAGCAGATTCCTTTCAACAAAATAATAATAATAATAATAATAATAATAATAATAATAATAATAATAAATAAATAAATAAAATAAAGGGAAAAAAAAAAAAAAAAGCCAGCAGGCAGACCTTTGAAAATCAGCAATAGGAGTTGAAAAAGTAATCTCAAAACTAAAAATTCTAATACTACCAATGCAAATGGGTATTATACAGTTAACTAAGGTATCGGTCTTAGGTCTAAAGTGGGAAAACTAAAGTAAAAATTAATTGGCTCAGTTTTGCAACCGGCGCCTTTTATCTGAAAGTCGAATAGTTTCTTTCTTTCTTTCTTTTCTTTTTTTTTTTTTAAAGCACGGTTTCGATTTAATTAGTGACGTAGGAACCAGTTATTTTGTCCACCCCCATATGTGCTTTTTTTTTTTTTTTAATTCTTAAATTGCCTAATTTATATTTCTAAAATATCCACCCCATTCTCTTGAATATAACGGCTCGTGAATTACTTGAAAATGTGTAAAATGTAGAACTTTATATTTTTAATTATTTTTATTATAGGGAGGGAACATCATACTCGTATTTACTCGGCTATAGAATTTCATGCCCATATATCTGATTGACTAAATATGTAAAATGATCTCCCTCTATTCGCACACGTGGTGGGAGATTATTGGGGAAACCTGCACACTATGATCTCCCTGTGTGTATGAAATAATTAGTAAAATAATCTCTCATCAGATGTATGACGGGATTATCTCACTATATGCATACATAGCAAGAGATTATTGGAGGAACCTGCACATTGTGAGCTCCTTGTATGTAGAGCCCACACAAATATATTGATAATCTCCCAGATAGGGGTGTGTGTATAGAGGGATAATCCCATCATTCAATTTATAGTACCCAGTGCGTTATAATTTTTGCATCCCTACCATTCTATCATAAATTTTACTAAGGACGACAAGGAGTATACAATACGAAAATTGGAAAAAAAGGGTCTATTTGTACATACATGTTGTACAAAATTTATATACACACACCTCTAGACTTACACCCATTCTTAAATTTGTCATTTTGAGGAAGACGGGTTAGGGACATTTAAGTAAATACATAAGATAAGTACAAATAGATTATAATTCAGTGATCAAGAAACGAACAACTGTTTCTTGAAAGCCTAGACGATAGACTACTAAAAGTTATTAACATTGTACTTAATAAAAGGGAGGTTAACCAACACTGAATCTGAAAATTCTCAAGAGTCAGATGTTTCCCTTTGAAGAAACTGAAAGCCCCCTAGGCAACATATTTCTCAAAATTTAGAATATACTTAAAGTCAAAATCCAATAACCATTCGCAGAATCCCATTTATTTATATTTAGTCAAAACAAATAATGCAGAAAATCAGGCAGTGTCTTAAGCTTGAAGGTTGAAGAAAAAGTCCATACCATGTATTTCACAGCAAAATCTCCGACCAACGTTTCACTGCACCTTTTCTTCTTCAGCAAATTAAGCTCAGAACATGCAGCCAATGTGTAGAGTTGTAGAGAAGGAATCTATTAACATTCAACATTCAATTGGTTGAGTCTGCAGAAATTTATGTAGAAAATAAAGAAAAAGAGTTGGCAATGGGGTTGACTTTTGGCCTTTAACTACTTACAAAAATATATATATATGTATGTATATATGCATGTCTGTATAGTTGCTGCAATCTTACTTAATGGCTTTTGGCCGAACTTTGGCATTGAAAACAAGAAATCTCCCATGGACTGCATGGAGGAGAATTCAAATTTTGTGTGCCTTATATTTCAAGGAATTTTGAGTTGATTAATTGGCAATTGGTGGGATGAGCACTGGGGAGGAGCTGCAGCATGGATCAGAAGAGACTGGGAAAGAAGAAGGAATTAGGTGAATGAAAATAATAATCTAAATATTGGGTTGAAGTTCATTAATATAATTTATTTATTATTACTTTTTTTTATAATTTATTATTACTTGAAGCGTAGTTGTTTATTTATTATTATTATTATTATTATTATTATTATAAACTACTAAAAATATGGAGGCAGGAGACATTTAACTGCTACATGGCATGCTTATATATATATATATAATCTAGGTGTGTGTGTGTGTGTGTGAAAGAAATTAAAGAGAATTTAAAGAAATTATAAAATTTGGCAGCTTATTACCTATGAGATATATTAGAGTCAAGTTGAGGAAAGTTTAAAAAGTTGGCAATTTTGTAGCGTTATGACGATGATCAGCTGTCAAATTAGTCATTGATTCACTAAAATACTGCTGCCTAGGTTTTAATTATTCTTAAAGTACCGCATAGTTAGAAAAAGCTGAAAAATCACAAAAACATTAAAAATAAGGGTCACGTATTACTTAAGATTGAAACTGAAAATGATATCATTCATCTTGGGATGGAGAAGTTGTCATGTATACATAGGTAAGTATAAATATTTCATTTCTAGTAAGGAAATGTCAATTAAACTAAAGACACATCTTTAACGGAGATAAATAATTCTGAAGCCTTAGTACTAAATTTAAACTAGATTTTCACTCATGCGTTGTACAGAAAGATCGATTCAGCTCAGATTATATAAGTCAAACTTATAATAATTTTTAAGAAATTCACAATGAGGAATTATACGTAATTATTTGGCTATTAATTAATTTTTTACTTTTGAAGAAATTTGATTATTATATTGTAGTTGAATTAATGCATTCTATTTAATTTCTTTATCTTTCAAACATAGACCTTTAAGATGGATAGGATATTAATTACCCTTAAATGGTAATAAAAAAGTACGATAAACAAAAAGGGATTGGACGAAATGAACTTAGATAATAATAATCACACAATTATAAAACGCATAAAAGTTTTAAGAGGGAAATATATGCCGTAAGAATTCTTTGATGAGAGAGAAATTTGAGAAGATAGAGAAGACTCAGGTAATAACAAAAAATAAATAAATCAATAGGAGAAAAGTAGTCTTTACCGCACCAGTTACCAACGAAATAAGGTAAATGACTTAAATATCTCCACTTATAGCAAAATGGGTAGCAATATTGTGATCAGATTGTACCGCAACTCCTTTTATTTAATTAATATATATATGGGGTAAAATCCTACTAGAAATTGTATCTGTTGAAATTTACAAAATTATCTCTAATAAACATATTAATTAATTGATTGAAATAAAATAAGTACTTGAACCAACCCTCCACCAGCAAAATAATTATAAATAAATAAATAAAAACATCTTCATCATTGTATATATTATCATAACATATATACTAATCTAGAAAGGATAATTTAATTTAAGTGAAAGCATGCGTTTAGTGTTTGAATTAGAGTGACAAAACATTGTTAATTCATATATACAACTAATAGTACAAAGAAAATTTAAGTATCAAATTAGATAGAGCAATTCTAAGGAGACATGAAAAAGTGATATTAATGAGTGACATTCTTACGTGGTACATATTCATTGGGCGATGATTACATGACTACTTTTTCATCATTCAATACAAGTGTACCACATAAAAATGTCACCCATTAATCTCCATTTTTTATGTCTCCCTAGAATTTTTGAATTAGATAATATGACATGAAATTAGAGATGCTAAATATTACATAAATCCTTTATGTATAATCTATACACTCAAATATACTAGTTATACGATTAGTTGTACTGATCTGACACATTATACCAAACTACCTCCAATTATGTTCAGCTTGTTTGGGGGTTCACCAGGTTTTAGATGCTCGTCGGGCAATTTGGATGGGTATTAAGAGCATATCCAATGGTTAGTCTAGATTTCATATGACGTGGAAGAGAAATAGAAAGTAGTCTATATGACGGAGTTAAATAGAAATTGAATTATCTAATTTCTTCTTCAATGGTCTCATGTAGATAGATACAAGAGATATGAATTGAGTTTGTGCAGAGAGAGAAGGAGAGGATATTTTGCATGTTTCAAGAGATGTGAGAGGGAAAAAGAATAAAATATTATAAAAATGCAGAGTGAGTGAGTGAGTTTTTTTTTTTTTTGAAAAGATTTCAAATTAGGACCACAGCTATATATAAGTGATAGGCAAAATTTGACTCTTCTTACTTGGTACATGTGAATGTACCTAATTTGGGGAGTCCTTTACAACAAGATGTGGGGTTGTTTATCTGATTCCTTTCTAGCCAAATGGCCTTTCATATTGATTATCTACTTTGCAGTTATCAGATTGCACTGTGGTCACTTTGGAATTTGATTTTCCTTCCTTCTACATCCGTTGTCCTTCTCAATTTTCGTTCGTATACCTGCATAAGTAAAAGTGTGAGTCGATCAAAAATAAAGGGATCTGTACAATGTGTTTATTGGTGATTTTGGGATGAGGTGCAGAGCTTTGATTTATAATGGTTTTGTAGGAAGGGTAGAAATGAATTCACTTTCTCTGCCTCTCTCAAGCTCTCTCCCCCTCCAAAAATAAGTGGTTTTGCCAATGATTTGTCAAATGTTTGGACCAAGATCATCTGATTCTTCTCTGGTACACCTTTCCAATCTTTTCATTTTGGATGATTCCCCAAATCTGCTGTGGAAAATCAGTTATTCCACATATGACTTGTTTTTTCTGTTTGAAGGCTTCCATTGCTAAATCATCAGCAACTAAGCTTCCTTCTCTATAAGTGTGTTGGAAGATGACTTTGACTGAACTGATGATCTGTCTAATGTTCTTGATTAGATACCTCATATGCCATAGTTCCTCCCCCAATCCTTGTAAAATTGAGATTGCTTCCATAGAATAGATTCAACAATAAAATCTTTATTCCGATATCTTATGGCACTCACTTGAATATGCTCTTGATGGCACTCACTTTAATACTCTCTTGATGGCACTCACTTTAATACTATCTTGAATAGCCCTTAGTTCAGCTTCCAAAACTGAACCACCAATCCAGAACCACCCAAATCCTTCCATAGGTTTCCCCTATAGTCTCTCAGAATAGCCCCTCCAGATATAGTTCTATGAATATTATCTCGATATCCATCACTGTTGATTTTGATCCAGTCAGGTTGAGGAGGACTCCATTTGATGGTCATGACTTTGGGTTGCTGTGGTTGGGCTTTCACTTTGAAGTATTTAGCAATATCTAAATCTTCTTTCCATTGCGTGTCATTTATCAGTTTCCCTTAACTCAGTCTTTGAATTTGATGTTCCACTTTCCATGTCACTTTCTTCCAATTAGCTGCAATAGATTATGTTTTGAGTTATTTCTTTCATCCCACAGGTGCCAAAAAATTAAGCAAAGAATCAGTTCCTAACGTGTCCCACTTTTGTATGCTAAGAAGACAATATCCAAGTGAGTAGCATTTCCTGAACTGCGCTGGCTTGTTTTGCTGAAATCAAAAACAGATCTGAGAAGTAGTTCCAGACTCTAATAGTTGTATCACTATTCAAAAAAGCATGTTCAATTGTTTCAGTCTCTTTACAACATTGGCATTTTGATGCAAGTTGTATCTGAAATCTTTGTCTAATAATAGTTTCAACTGGGATCCATTTTCTTAGCAAGTGCCACATGAATAGGCTTATTTTAGGCTGGATACTTTTGTGCCATAGTATCTTGAATGTCATTTGCTTGGTGTTGCTTTTTCTCACTAGTTGCCATGCAGATTTTGTTGTGAAGTTCCCATTTGTTTTTTGTTTCCAAATTACTGAGTCTCTGTTGTCTGTGTTGATTGGATTCTGAATGATTTTGTCAATTGTGTTCTGTGTAGGGATGGCAACGGGACGGGTAATAGCCGATAGGGTACCCGTCCTGAATACCCGCCCCGTTAAGTATTGGGGCAGGTACGAGGTGAAGGATTTCACCCCGAAGTCTTATCGGGTCAGGGTCGGGTATTGGTTGCCCCAACCCGCCCCGACTCGATACCCGAATTTATTTTTTTATTTTTTTTTTGGAAAAAAAATTTAAACATAAGTAGTAAGCTGGTGAGGGTTTGATTCCAGATACGCAAGATGGAAACAATAAACCTTAACCATCCTAACTAGTATCCTTTTGTTGAATTTTTAACTAACCTTAATAATTAATTCATTCAAAATTTGAGTTTTCTTAAAATAAAAAAACTAATTCAAAGACAAATCAAACTTTGTCCCTAAATCAACTCCCCTCTTCTCGTCTTTGTCTCTGTCTCTGTCTCTGTCCAACTCGAACCCTTCAACATCAAGTCTCCACTAGTCTACCCAATCCCAAAGTCTCCATCGCTGCGTCCCGCCGTTCCTTTTTTTTTTTTTAGGATTTTTTCCTTAACGAGGCGTGTAACGGGTAATTTTTCGTACCCACCCGAACCCCCTCCCTGCAATCGGCTATGGGGCAGGGATTTCCTTAACTTGGCAGGGACGGGAGAAGGCATACTCGCCTCAAACCCGCCCCGTTGCCATCTCTAAGTCTGTGTGATGATTTTTCCAAGCTCCTCTGTATTCCACTTTTTCTCTTGAATGAAATCCTTGATTTGTGTTGATGTATGTAAAGAGTATGGATAATCAAAATGTAGTGGTCTATCTTGAATCTAATGGTCCTACCAAAAAAAGCTACTTCCATCTTTAGTTTCCCGGGTTATTAGTTCTTCTGTTATCTCAGCCACCTTCCGTATTCTTTTCCAAACTCCTAAATCCGTTAGCTTGTATCTAATTTGTAAAGGGTGCATGCTTTTGCAATATTTTTCAGCCATGATCTGCGCCTATAAAGATTTTTGGTTTCTAAATTTCCACATAGTTTAACAGAGAAACTCTCAATCATATCCTGTAACCTTTTCGTACTTATTCCTCCCTCATCTTCAGGTTGACAAACTTCACTCCATTTGGCCTAGTGGATTTTTTTTTTGAGTTATTATGATCTCCCCAAAAGAAATTGGCAAAATTTTTCTCCAGATCCTTGCAAATGTATTTGGGAGGGTTGACGACCATAAGTGAATAAATGGGGATGGTTGTTAATACACTCTGGATTATCACCAATCTTACTGCTTGAGATAATATTTTCTTTTCCCACCCACTTAACCTTTGTTGGACATGCTTAATAATGTGGTTAAAAGTTTGTCTCTTGTTATTTCCCTTATGGAGTTTAATTTCGAGATACATGGTTGGTAGATGGATTTGGCCGAATCCAGTGATGCTCCTGATGTTATTAATCATTCTCTGTTTAGCTCTTCTACTCACAATAAAGCCACTCTTGCTTGTGTTCACTTTCTGTCTAGAAACCACCTTTCATACATTTTAAGATTGCTCATTAATTTATGCACACAAGTTTTATTCCCATTTACAAAAATGAAGATGTCATCTGTGAAAATCAAGTGTGATATATTGGTTTTCCCTCCATACTATTAATGCCATGATGGGTGTCTATGGAACCATTGGTTTAGATTTCTAGTGAGGACCTCTGCAGCCAAAATAAAGAGAGCAAGGGATAATGGATCCCTTTTCCTCAACCCTTTCTCAGCCTTGAAAAATCCTTGTGTCTGTCCATTAATTAGAATAGTGAACCAACTTGTGGTAATACATCTCTGAATCAGTTCAATCCCTTCTTGGTTAAAGCCAAATCTTTTCAGCACTTCAAACAAAAATTTCCATTCCATTATGTCAAATGCCTTTTGCATGTCGAGTTTGATTGCTATATTTGTGCCCCTTACTTTCCTATTGATTTCATGAATGAGTTCTTCTGTAATTAATGTATTATCACAAATTTCTCTTCCCTTGACAAAACCACTTTGATTAATTGAGATGATTTTGGGCAAAAGCACTGATAATCTGTTAGCAATGAGTCTTGAAATCAATCTATTGAAAATAGTACACAAGCTAATTGGCCTGTAATCTGTCCAAGTTTTGGGGATGTCCGCTTTTGAAATGAGACAGATTGTGGTACTAGTGAAATATCTGTGAATGAATTGCCCTCTAAATACATCTTGTATGGCTTCACAAAGATCTTCTTTGATGATTTACCATGTGTGTTGGAAGAAGGTTGCTATGTAACCATTAAGGCCTGCTGCCTTGTTTCCATCCATTTGAAAAAGATTGTTTTTTATTTCATCTTCCAATGGCATCTCCGTTAGTTTGTTATTATCCTCTTGTGTTATCAATTGGGGGATGACATCAAGAAACTGTTCATCCATGGCAATTTGCTCTGTTTGGTAGGCTCTACTAAAAAAACTAACCCCAGCTTCCCCAATTTCCTGCTCATCTGATATTTCTTTTCCTTGCAATTCAACACAACTGATTCTGTTTCTCTGATATTTTCTGTTCACCACTGTATGAAAATATTTTGTATTTCTATCACCACCTTGGAGCCAACGAATTCCTGCTTTTTGTTTCCACAATTCCTCTTCCCAATCTAATTTCTGAATGAGCAAAGCTTTAGCTTGTTGTAATGCCTGCCTATTTTCTGGATTGCTATCTTCCTCATATCTCATCCATGCATAGTTTGCAATTAATTCTGCTTCCTTCAGCTGACTGCCAATGTGCTTAAACACTTCCTTAGTCCATGTGTGAAGGGCACTTTTAAGTCTCTTCAATCTTATCCATAACTTCCACATTCCATTTCCATCACAATTTTGTTCCCAACTTTTTTGAACCACTAGCAAAAATGTATGATGTCTTGTCCGAATGTTTAGGAACCTAAAAGATGAAGGTTTCTTCTCAATGATATCAATGTTTTGGGTAAATTTCACATATCGTCCCCAACCTTTGCACTTAGAATCGCCTGGGTCCCTAGCCTTTTTTTTAGCACAATGGGTCATCAACCTTTCATAAATACACGCCACATCTCCCTATTAATGGAATCCATCCAAAATTTCGTTAGTGGACAAAATTACCTTTATACCCTTATCCTTTAAATAAAAACAAAAAAAAAGAATTCAAAAATAAAAAAAAAAGGAAAAAGAAAAAAAATTTTGGTTTTGGGGGGCCCATTTCCAGCAGTGAACTTCACTGCAGGAAATGGCAGCTTGGGAGGGTGGTCTCCCCCATTAGCCTTTTCAGGCAAAAAAAGGGGGGAGATTCTCCCCTTTCACTGCCTGAAAAGGCAGAAAAATGGGGGAGACTCCCCTATTTTCACTGCCATTTCCGGTAGAAGTGAATGCCGGAAATGGCAGTGAAAATGGGGGGAGTCTCCCCCCTTTTCATCTGCCTTTTCAGGCAGAAAAATAGGGGAGGCCCCCCACGCTGCCATTTTTGGCAGTGAAGTTCACTGTCGGAAATGGGGTTCCCCCTCCAAAAAACCAAAAGTTTTTTTCTTTTTCCTTTTTTGTTTTTATTTTTTTATTTTTGAATTCTATTTTTTGTTTTAATTTAAAAGATAAGGGTATAAAGGTAATTTTATCTACTACTTAACGGAATTTAGATGGATTCCGTCAGTAGGGATCTGTGGTGTGTATTTATGAAAGGTTGAGGACTCAGCATGCTAAAAAAAAGGATAGAGACCCAAGCGATTCTAAGTGTAAAGGTTGGGGACGATATGTGAAATTTATCCCAATGTTTTCAATAAGAAGTGGAGAGTGATATGTACCTGTACTATTTAGGTTCCTAGCTTTGCATCGTGTTGCTGTTTGTATGAACTCCACATTTCCCAAAACTCTATCTAGTTTCTCATTGATTCTACTGCTGGTCCATGTGTACTTACACCCATTGGTAGAGACATCCATAAGTCCACAGTCAAAAATCATCTGTTTGAACTCTTGAACTGGTAGCCTCCTTCTGATAACCCCATTACTGCGATCTTGGCTGGTTCTAACAATGTTGAAATCCCCTGCGATGAACCATGGTCCATCTATTTAGGCTGCTACTGATCTCATTTCATCCCATAATTCCCTTCTTTTATGTAATAACAGTCCGCATATACTGTTGTGAATCTACCCATGTATCCAGTATGAGCTTGGTTGATCTTCAAATGTTGATATTGGTTATGATTCCTTTCCAGATTGCACAAAATATTATCCTTCCAAAAAATCCAAATTTTGCCATTCCTATTTGCAAGACTGTTTTGATATCCTAAATTTCTACAATAGAGACTTAAGTTACTCACTTCCACCATTGATTCAATCACCACGAAAAGATAAATTTTTTTTAGTACTCTTTAAATTTTTTATCCTATCTCTTGCACTGCTTTTAGCAATACTTCTCACATTCCAAATGATGCAATTAATCATGGTTGGGGAGGATTATATGTCTAAGCTTATCATTGATTGAAGCCTCATCAGAGCTATCATCATTTTGGTTCACCTCTGGTTTCTTCTCATCTTCTGGAACTGTAATTCCTTGGGCTGGCCTGCTCAACACTTCAAAAGAATTATTCAAACTTATTTCATTTTCAATTTCTAAATTCATGTTGTTAAAGGGCTCCCGATCCTCAAACCCCCCCAATGGCCCAATTCTTCTTTGGGCCCATTCTTTTCTTTTTCTTTAGGTTTTTTTTTTTCCATTATCTTGGGCTGGGCTTTTTGACAATTGTCAAACCATGTTTGTCTTCTAAGTTTCCTTATTGTCCGTTGGCTCAAGTTTTGATCCAAGTCCAATTTCTTTCCATGTGAAGTCACGTGTTCATCTTTATCTGAGTTTTATAATTCATCTAAGCTTTCCTTTTCACTATCGTCCCTATTCTCCATCAGCCTTGGATTCCTCTTTCTTATTTCCTTTGGTTGGCTTGGTACTTCATTTCCCCCTTCTATCTTTAGCATATCCTGATTATCCAGATTTCCTATTTTGTGTTCTTTCTTTTCATTCTTTTCCAACCCCTTTTCTTCTGGTTCCTTATCAACACAACAACAGTGGGTCACACCACGGTCTTCCTTTTCCCTTTTTTTCTGCTCATTTCTATTTGAGTTCTCTTCCCTAAGAATAATCCTTGAACTTGCTGCCACCAACTTTTTACCTACACTTTGTACTTCTCTAGTCTTGCTTCCATCTTTCTATCCATTATCCAACTGTTCCCTACTCTTTTTACCAGATCTATCCAAGTGTGTACTACCCTGTCCAATTTCAAAATTTGGAATTTTGTCTTATGGATTCCACGAGCCTCCAGTTGCTCTGCTCCTTTTGGGTTCCAGTTTTTCGTTTTCCTCCACTTTCTCCTTTCCTTTCCTTTGTCCATCTTTAGCTGTCTCTCATTCTCATACTTCTTAAACAAGCAGTTTTCTTCAGTATGACCCAGGTGAAAGCACTAGTGATATATGCTTGATGTTCTTCATAGTCGATCTGTTGCCAACAGACCTTTTTCTTCCATGCCAGTCCAAATCCGATTGGGTTTTTTAATAGAGATGTTCATTTCAACGCAAACTCTTGCTAAACTTGATCTCGATCGCTTCACCATTGGCATACCAACATATAACGGTGTTCCTAGAGAATTGGCTATGGACATGATTGCAATTGGTTGTTGGAAAAAAAGATACGGTAGTCCGGGAAGTTTGACCCACACTGGCTGAATTGGTGATTCTTTTTCAAAGCAAAAGTTTTTATCCCATTTCATCACTCATTGGTGCTCCTTTAATCATCCATTTTGGATGTGAGAATATATAAAAGTAATCCTCCTTTAGTGCAAATTGGATAGCCAAATGCTTCTTTCCCAGCCATCCCAAAGAGAAATCTCCTTTGAAGCCAATGCTTTACATACCCTCCTGAACCTCTACAGTTGTTAGTCTCAAATGTGAGAATTTCCCAACTAATGTGTATCTACCCACATTTTCCAATTGTACAATATGTTCTTTAGGAAAGATGACAGCAGGTTCTCCTTCATGTGTTGTTGGTTGCAATCTTGGAAATGTTCTCGTTTTATCCTCCAGGGGAATATGTGCATCAGTGTATTTCTGTTCGCCTACTTCCACCATTTCTTGTAGCTTGTGTCTGGTTTGTTGTTTTGAGATAGGGGTGGGAAATCAGATGGCTTGGGAGGGAGCTTTCTAACAGTTGTACGTGCTATTTCTTGGGTTTTTTTCGGGCAATCTTATTAACTTTTGAAACCCAGAAGTTCCTGCGGCAATTTAATCAGTTTCTGACCATTGTAGCCAGTGAGTTTAAAAGGCTGTCTAGAGTTGAACATTTTTCTGTATAGAGTTGAACATTTTTCTTTACATATTCCATTTTTATTTTTGTTAGGTCAGCTTCACATGATGACAAGTCATCACCATTGGGGAAGCTTTTTTGCAAAAGATGTCTAAATCTTACGAGGGACATCAATTTTTTCAAAATCCACTAGCCATTGGAGATGCTCTAAGAGGCTTTTAGCAAGCTTGCTTTTAATTTTTCCAACCTAAAGTGAAACCATCGCCACTTTTAAACGAATACAAACTGAACCGAGTTAATTCGGTTTGGCGGTTGTATGGAGTATTACGTGTGTACTATTTATTTATTTATTTTGGCCCGTCTACAAGAATAAGAAAAGTGGAAAACGAAATTAAAAAAAAAAAAGGAAATAAAAAGAGAGAGTTTCTATCTGAAAGTAAATTGAATCCTATAAATTCACATGGAAAAAATTTCGGTACTTCACGAGTACTGAACTCCGTATTTCTGACCAATTAAATATCTGCGTCACCGCGTGTGGATTCAAGGGCCCAATTTGTTATTTAATTTGAGTCCTGAATTTCACATGTGAGTCTCTGGGTGGTCAGGAGTACGGAGTACTCAATACTCTTAGAGTACCAGAATTTTTTTCAAATTCACACGCTCGTTTTTTATTTTGTTAATATAGGAAGAGTACAATACTAATCATTTATCTATCCGAACAATAAAATTTCCGTTGGCATGCGTCCGCCAATAATCGCCCTTTTTTCTTTTCTATTTTCTATCTTTCCCCGTTCTTTCCTTCTTTTTTTTTCTTTTTTTTTTTTATTAATTACAGTTACAATATAATAATTAAAAAACATGAGCTATATTTCCCCTTTTGTACCCAAAAAAAAAAATAATAAATAAATAAATACCACGACACCATATCATAATTACATTTTATAAGTCCTTCACGCTGACTTATTTAGTAATTATTACGTCTATGTTCCAAATATTTTTATTTTCACATTTTTCTAGTTAACATTTTTTTGTACTTGATAACGATTTTCACCTAAAGGTTTCACCATCATAAAGCAAGTTGACAAAAAAATAACAATAATAATAAAATAAAAGTGAAAATCACTAACTTGGACAAAGAAATACTACCTCGGTCACAAAAAATAGTCTAGCATTTCATTTTAAACTGTCCTAAAAAGATAGTTCAATCGCTATATCAAGCGTGTATTTAATATTTTGTTTTTATGTTTGCCCATATTTAATTACTACCTTGATACCTTGATTTAAAAAGAATTTTAATAGACACTCATATCATATCATTAATTAAGCATAAATCTGGTTAAATTAGAAGAAGGCCTATAAAATTAATGTTCTAACAAAATTAACTACCGTTTCTTAATCTACATAAAATTATCTACCGCTATATCTTTGTGGGACGGACATAGTACTAATTCTTAGCAAGTTAAGGAAAGTAGACACATATGTGCAGTTATTGAAATTAATTATCCCTAAAATAAATGGAGATGAGTGAATGTTGGAAAATGGGTGAATATTGGAGAAACTTTTGACTTTCTATTTTTTCCTTACATATTTTATCTGCTCTTTATTGATTAATTGACGCTATATAACCCCAACCTTTCATTTTATTGTACAATATAACTTTAATCTTTAAAAGTTTGCAATTCTAACTCCAATTCTCACTTTTGTGGTGCAATCTAATCTTTTTAACTTAAAAAAACTGTAGTACCAGAATTTAGTTGTACTAAAATTTACTTTAAAATAAGAAATGGATAAAATAAATAAATAAATATATAAAATTTATTTATTTAAAAAAATCAATTGATGAGAATTTAGCGATGACAATATGACGGATTGATCAGCTCCTCTATCTATCTAATGCGGCGTAAGCAGGGACCAAATTGATGTGAGGGTAAGCTATCCAGTTCGACTTTTTAATTTGTCTATTGATCTAATTTGTCTTATTCTTTCTTATTTTTTAAAACTTGTTCTCATTTATTTTACATTTTTTATTCATTCTAGTTAAACGAATCTTCATACACCAAGTTAGATGGGGCACCCTTGGTCCATCTTGCTTGTAGGATTACGTCTCCTAAAAACATTATTTTCATTCACGATGGACACATACCAAGTTCATGACGAATTAGATATTTTCTGTTATCACTATATAAATTTGATAGTGATTCCGATGGTGATTCAAAAAGAAATACCAAAATTTAATATCATGATTTTTATTTATTTATTTTATATTAATGTTAACTAAATTAGAATGTGAGAGTGTTATTGTCTTTTGAAAATAATAATAAGGTCATATTATGCCAAAAAGATGAGATTTTAATGTTATAATTGCGAAGTTTGAAAGGCTAGGATTAGTTTGAACAATAAAGTGAAATATTACGGTTTTGTCGTGTTAATTAGCCATTCTTTATTTATCTTGACATATTAATAAATCAAAAACTTTTCATTTTCTATTAATACACATTTTGAAGGGAAAATGTGGCTTTATGACAATATAACTATGTTTTTATAAAAAATGCAATATACATTTCTCAATGAAAATCCCAACTCGAAATTTAATATGAGCCAACTTTTAATAGCTAGTTATGAACATACAATTTGTTTCAAGTCTCAAAAGTGATGCCTACAAGTTTAACTTTTACATAATATCCCAATTTATTGTAATTCATCCATTTGAGTCCAAATTATTTTTATAACTTTCTATTTTAGTTTTTCTTTTCTTTTTTTTTTTTGTTTTTTTTTTTTTTTTTTTTTTGGTTTTTTTTTTTGTGTTTTTTCCCCTTTTTTTTGTTTTTTTTTTTTGGAGCTGGGAGGGGGGGGCAATCATTCTGATTTATTTAATTTAATTCAATCAATTCAGGTAAAAAACTAATATCAAAAATTCTGGTCAAAAACAACATTTTTTATTAAAAATTTTGTTTATTAGTTATTTTTATTATTATTATTATCTATTTTTACATATGTAATCTAATCTAATAATAATTCTTAAACCACAATATTTGATACTTAAAGAAAATTCAATCACATGCAAATCATGTGCTTACAACTAGTTACGAAAAAAATACCAATGATCAGTTTGAATTGGAATGGCATTACTTTAAAACAAACATTACTCATCTCAATCAACCAGGCAATCTTCACCTTCGCTTGGTCAACACTAAAATGATCAAACAACATTTACACAAGAGATCGGAAGAGCGTCGTGTAAAGTAAATCACCAAAATTTCAAAGTCAACAGATACATACTTTTGGGACTTAACACCTACTTCCAAAAGCTAATCATGTAAACCAACAGTTAGTAAGAGATTTTCAATTCCATTCTTGTGGAGCAGAAACAGGTTCTTTTAGGCGTGACCTCACAATATTCCCCAGTTTGGAACAAGCATCAAGACACAACTGCATTGCCTGCATTGGGAATAAATTAGCCTTCAAATAGCACAAAAATATTCGTCCTTGGAAGCAAAATTGGTTTTCTTGAAACAAGAACAAGCAATTCATTGAATTGATGAAAAATTAAATCAGACATGGCAGGAAAAGAAGCATAACAAAAACCATAGTTTGAGAAGAAATAATAAAATCCCAAGTCTAGTTTCAAAAGGAAATATTATTCTCCAATATGCAATACAATTGTTCTAGATCTTTCTCCCTCTCTTAAAGAAAACTCAACCACGAATTTGCTGTTGAAAGAGAGCTCATCTAGGAGATAATACTAAAAGAAAGTCAAAGATAGATGATGTAGGCAGGTCACTCTTGTAGGCATTGTCAATAGTTTTCCTCAAAACACATAATTGGAGGCCAATCTTCTTATCTTTCTTTCCCTCCCCCCTCTTCTTATCTCTCAGTTTTCTGTTGGCTCCATGATTAGACACAGCTTTGTACTTAGAATTAGCAGCTTCTAAAGTTTGTACCATTTTGAAGATTGTTAGCAAACTATTCAACTAACTTCAAGACTCGCATTTAAAGACGAATTAAACTATACTTTTTCCTAGTTCATGGTAAGATCATATGCCATTGCCTCAGTTTATCTCTCACTCACACACACACACACACATCATATTATGTTTCCCAGCACGGTAGTACAGCTATACTTTAAACAGGTGTCAAACTTTTTCCTGCATGGTAGTACAGCTATACTGCATAATATATGTTTTTTAAGCTGAAACGAGTCACTGAGAAGAAAAATCATAAGCTAAACCTTTAATCCTAGCAGTTTTATGATCAAATTATTGTTTAGGATGACAAATCAGCAATTTATTTCTTTCTTTATTTATTTTTTCGAGGAAACAAATCAGCAATTTCATTATTACGGCAGAAATTTGTATTTTCAGAAATTTTGTATCCTTTTCAATTTTAAACTCTAAATAGATAGAGCTTTTGTCCTTTGTTTAATTATGACTTCTTTACCCAGTTTTGGCTACTTTAGGAGTTTCACACTAAACTAGATTCCAAATAGTTTAGGCTGCGTTCTTTTCGTGATTCGGTTTTCTATTTTTCAGTTTTCAATTCATTTTCAATTTTCTGTTTTGAGTGCTTGTTTTCATATTTCTAAAAATATTTTTACTTCGTCATTTTGGAAAACTATTTTCAGAAACACAAACTTGGAAAACATGTTCTTGTTGACATTTCGAGAATTTATTTGCTTGTTGAGTAAATTAAAAAATTTTGTTTAAGTAAATTAAACAATTTTATTCTTCCCTTAAAAAAATTATTTTGTTCTAATGTATCATTACCAAGATTAAAATATGAAATTTTGCTATATAGTTTGTTATAAGGAAAAAAGAGATTAGAGGAGAAAGAAAGAAATAACATTTGGGGGAAGGGACAAAGGAGAGATAAGAGTATAGTCGTAATTTGGGTGCATCGTTAGAACAAAGAAATTAGAGGAGAGAGAAAGAAACTAAGCAGACGATGAACAGAAGCAACACTGCAGTAGTCGTAATTGATTTAGGGCCGGAGGGACGAAGGGTTGTAAAATTAGAGGAGAGAGAAATTGAAATTCCCAAAACAAAGCGTTTTCCGTGTTTTTAATTAAGTACCGTGTTTTGCTTAAAAACTCTCAAAACGACTTTTTATGATTTTCTTTTTTCTTTGTTAAAAAATTTCTTGTTTTTCAAAATTTGTTTTTGAAAATATGAAAGTAAACGCGTTTTCAGTGTTTTAAAAAAATTAAAAACTAAAAAGGGTCTCAAAACAGTAAAGAGAACATGCCCTTAGGGATTTGGCTTTCCCATCTCGCATATATATACAAATATTGATATATACTGAATTTTGAGATGTCTATCTTAAAAGTGAGGTTCACTTTTTTATCTATCTTAATTTAACAAATGAGAAATCATCGAGGAATTTGAAGAGTTTCTTGCGGCATTCTTCAACAAAAATCTTGGTTCTTATCTATGCACTTCAACATGTTCTTTAAGGTAGCAAAAGGAGATCAATGTTAGGAAATATGTGCATAAATGAGAATATCTTTCATCATTTGGCCTAAAAAAAGAAAAATGGTTGCAGTAACATGTTAAGCTTGGATTATTTATTGGAAAATAAAACTGGTAGCAAATCATAGAGCATCATGACATAGCGCATAAAAATCAAACATGTTAAACAAGTTGGAATACCTCGTGAATCTTTGGCGTTGACCATTCTCCTGTGACAGTCATCTGAGTCACCTCATTGCGAGATGGCATGCAAGTAATCATGAGGCTCCCATCTTGATAGCTTTCTTCTTCAGATAACGGATCAATGACAAGGTTCTTCCCTAAACATGACTGCAAATGCACAAAGAGACTGTAAAATGTCATGAAATTTTGAAAAAGGTGTCCCAAATGAACTCAATTCATTTAGTCACAAAAGAATCATGTTCCTTTATATCTTAAAGGACTTATATGGGCATTTATCAACTAAAAGATATACTTGATAAAAGATATACCAGACAGAAGCAGATTTCTATGTCACAGAAGACAAAGTTAAAAGGATCAACAATTTTGTAGCAGTTTGGTAAGAAACTAGAAACTACTAGTAGTTTAAACATGCATAATTGGTGGTTAGTCATATCATACAATAGAGGATGTAGATGGTAAAGATGAAATTTCTCTGAGCTCTTCCCCTGGAAGAACTAATGTTTTCATAAAAAAGTGTTCTCATGAAATGTAACATCCATGACTACAGAATTTTCTAGTTGCAGGACAATAGCACTTAATACCATTTTGAGTGGAGGAATAACCCAAAAAACACATTTAATAGTACTCAGATCCAATTCACTCCAAATACGGTGATGTACATAGACAAAAGCAACACAACCAAACACTATTGGCTGAAGAGAATATAACAGTTTAGACAATGAAATCATATATTTAAGCATGTCAACTGGTGTTCTCGAATGTAGAGCTCGAAATGACTTTTCATTGATAAGACACATTGCTGTGAAAATATCTACTTCCAGAAAAGCTTTGGAACTTCCACGATAACTTTCATGGTCCTAGCTTCTTAAAAATTATTCTCACAGCAACCCATTTTGTTGGGGCGTATCCTTGCAAGAGCTATGATGGGTAATCCTATTTTCACTTAGACAGAATCCTATAAAACTTTAGTAGTGTTCTCTTCCATTATTAGTCTGAAGGATGTGAATCTCAACTGGAAATCAGGTCTTGATCACTCTGTGGAAAACTTTGAAAATCTACTTAGTATCACTTTTTAGGTCGAACAATAAACATAATGAACCATCTTGCCCAGATATATCACATGAGGGTACCAAATGTTACTCACTGTATACCAGAGAAAAAAGATTTTAATTTTTGATATGGCAGTGTAAGGAAATAAGTGCTATGATGTTAAGAATGTTCAGAGACTGAAAATAAAGAAGGTTCTTGTAGATTAATAGGATTAGAGACTAGAGTAAAAACACACACAAAACAACACATAGTTAACCATTATACCCACCAAAAAAAAATAATAATAAATAAATAAATAAAATAAAATAAATAAAAAACTAGCCTTCATCTCAAATAAATTTGAGCTCGACTACATGAATCTTTTTCAACCACTTCAGTTCATTGCTAGATCAATCAACATAGAAAGCAACTAGATCTTTGATAACAATTTACCATGTTAGTTTTAGTCTACCCTTCGTAACATATGTTACTAAGATTGCATAACACTAGTGAACGCATCACAATTATGAATTATAGCCTCTTTATGTCAACACAAATGCACAACGTAACCACCTAAGTCATCCTTTGGTTTATCCTCAATTGGAGCCACCTCCATTTGTAGGCATACATATTTTCTAATTTTTTCTCTTATCCACTTGGGAGTGCTTTCACATCCGTGTAGAAAACCCTGGTCTCCTCTGCATTTATCTAATGGATATCATGTGCATTAGCCCTAGACGACAATAAGGGTAAGGAATCCAATACTCATTCTATAAAACTAATCTTCCCTTGTCAGGATTTTATCAGACATAATTTATGTGAGAAGATCATCCCCCTAGGTCTAATTTCTCTTAAATAACATCTAGTTGATAACAAAGATGATACCATTCATAACATAAATCCTATACTCATCCACTAGGGAGGGGAAGTAAGCTACAGCTCATGGCAATAACATCAAGAGCATGGTTTATCTATAACAGCTCTCCATCAGTTTCAAATAATTCAAGCACGAAGAAATAAATCAAGCTCTCATCTAAAAATAAATAAATAATAAAAATAAAAAACATGAACAGATGAATTCTAAGAAAACTGAAAAAATAAGTTTTCAGGCATACCATAGAAACAGAGGCAATCAAGTCATACAACATAATTCCTGCATCTGCTAGAGCAAGACTGGCACAGGTTATAACCACAGGGAGATCACCTGCAGTAATAGAATAGTTTCGTTAGTGGATGATGCAGTAGAGCATAATTTTTCAACGATTATCTTTTTATTATTATTATTAATTTTATTATTTTTTTTTTTAAAATAAAAGTTGGGGGCGGGGTGTTAACCCATATATATATACATATATATATATATATATAAAATCACCAGTTATATAAATTACCAATATGAAAATGCAAGCATTAAATACTAATACACAAAAATTAAGCTGCCTGGATTGCATAGCACCTAATATTCATAAATTGACAAGTCAATTAAAATCTGAAACTTACTTCCACCAGACTCCAACACTAATGCAAATACATCTACAGTAGTCTTGGGGAAAGATTCCAGTATAATGGCACCCTCCAAAGCTTTGTGAAGCATTAAGGAGAGATCCTTACTCTCTGATGCCTGAGAAAGAAGAAGAATTAAATTAAGAAATGGAAGATTACCATCGCAAGACGGATAAGAAAAAGATTAAACTGTGCAGCAGTTGAAGCATCTACCTGTCCACGAATTGGAGTAGCAAAGCTTGTATAACTGACATTACAATTCAGTCTTCCTATGTCACTGTACATCATTGCTTTCTTACTTTCTCTTGGCCCATATCTAAACGACAAAATCAAAGAACATAATTTAGGCATGCTTCACATAGAAATGTAGGATAAAAGGAACATAAATAAAAACATAGAAAACATATACTATTGCTACATGAGACATATGACCGTATTAGACTCATCTCATGTCTTTATTTTATAAGAACACTATCAATGTGAAGATCAGTTCAAAATGAAGCAGGCTGAAAGAAGCTTTTTGGAGTCTAAGATTCCCTCTGAGGTTCCTTTTAGGCACCGAAACAGGTGCCTTGTTTCAATAAAAATACACATACATTTCCAACTAATTCAAGCAAAAATTGGATTCAAAATGGGTAAGGTGTCAAAATGGTGGTCTACTGTAATATACTCACACGGATACAATGACCTTGGTATTTCCAAATTCTGCATAAGCCGATCCTGAAGCTGAATTCACGGCACCAGTCCGTAGAACTGCAAACCTCCAGCAAAATGTGTTTCTTATAGGTCTTAATTTCATTATATCACATCAACTAAACACCAGAAGAGATTATACAGGTATGATACTATAAATGTGTTTGATGGACTGCAGCAGAAGAGAAGGAAAAGATGAACATGGAAAGAACAATCAATAAGAAACTTTAATATAAGCACCCATGAGCTACACTGATTTTTGAAATCAATGATTTAAGAACATTCGTCCGTTTAAGAATACCAAACATCACAGGCAACATGTTTAGGTGAGAAATACCAACACAGAACATCATATTTTGAAATACAAATAGCCCATCGTTAATACAACAAAGTCTTAGCACCTACAAACATGGGCTTAAAGGAAATTATTTGACATAAGAAGCTACATAACAAGAAGAACCATATGGCACAAAGCAACATACATATAAAGAAAGAAAATTATTTATGCTACAGTATTGCCATGGAGTTTGTTACAAAGGGAAGTTTGAAAGGTTAAGTAAGCCATCAATCTAATACCTATAAACATGGCCTTAAAGAAAATTATTTGATATAAGAAGCTACATAACAAGAAGAACCATATGGCATCAAGCAACAATACAAATACAGAGAGAAAATTATTTATCCCACAGTATCAACATGGAGTTCGTTCCAAAGGGAAGTTTGAAAAGCTAACTAAGCCATCAAATTTCAACCAAATGGATCAAAGATCAATGATTTCAAAGAATAGGTGGATATTCAAGGACATAAATTACAAGATAAACTGTACTCTTCTCCAATTTTCTTATCATTCTCCTCTTTCTTCACTCCATCTAATTCTTCACCCTTTTTGCTTCCTATTCTGAGTTATATTGCATGCTACTTTGAGAGGTTTTCTTTCACACATTACAAGATAAACTGCTTTCTCCTCCAATTCTTATTATTTTCCTCTTTCTTCACTCCATCAAATTCTCTACCCTTTTTCTCCCATTTTATATAAAGAAGCATAGGATCAAAATGGACTATATCAAACAAAAATGCTCACACCTTTACACAAGTACACAACCTCTGGACATCCTTTATTATTATTATTATTGTTGTTGTTGTTGTTGTTGTTGTTGTTATTGTTATTATTATTTGTTTCCCTTTCTTTTTCTCTTACTTTTCAAATTTCTCTTTCTTCATTCCATTTTCTCTCCCATCTCCAATTTTCTCTCTGCCAATTAAGCCACAATAGGAGCTTTCTGTGTTGAAGATGCTCAAAGGTAAAAATCATAGAAATTATGAAAATAAAACCTGAATTACGTTTCCTAAGTTAAGAACCTAACGTTCGAAACTATAAATCAGAATATCTTTATCAATCTTCGTCACTACATTAATACAAACACACAAATAGGAATTTCACATGAGAAATACTTCACATAAAAGTACAAATAAGTGAAACCCATAAAAGAAGGAAATTAATTGGTCAATCAAAGATCATTTAATCTATTAAATATCAATACATTAGCAGAGGAAAAGCAAGGGCATTCAGTTTTTCATTTATTCTTTTATGGATAAAATAAAAAGTTACTTTCGCCCTAGCAAGACTATTTTTTTTAATCTGAAAAATCAACATTAACTTCTAATCGAAAAATGTTATCAAATTGAGAGCCTTGTGTGAACTTCAGTATGAGTTAATATGCAAGTTCCAGTTCCAATTGTGATTATGACCTCACCCAGAGGCTTCAAAGACCAACGATAAAAATGTAACCTTTTTTTCCCCTTTTTTTAATCAATTTTTACCAATTGAAGGTAGCTGGATAATGATGAAGGATAAAAGAGGTATACTGAGCTTATGATTGACATACTGGCAAGTATCAAAATGTGGGGCTCCGACACTAGTCTCGTGGACTACAAAGTAGAGATGGCCAGATTATGGATTCAACAAAAAAGGGCTTTTGTATTGGAGGAAGAACAAAGCAGAATACCAGAACTGATGAAATACGAAACGAACAAACAAAAAAAGGGTCCAAGCTTATCCATTTAAAGTAAAATCACTGGTTAGAAGAAAAGTACGTACATAAATGTATGCACATCAAAATTCAGAATAAACAACACATACATGCAGGACGGCACTGGTGTACACCACGGCCGTCTGGGCGGACCCAATCGGAGCCGGCTGAAATAGAGGGCTTCTTCTTGTTCTGACTCGTCGGCGAGGGTGTGTACGTCGCTGGCGTGCTACTTAATTTTCCGGCCATCTCTCTTTCTATGCGTATAAGACTGTCCGTGGGGCGTTGCAAGGGGTGGGTTGGGCGTGGGATTGGGAAATGCTGCGTCTCGCTAATCGCTTGCCCGAGGTTTTTACCCCTAGAAATTGTCTAAAATGCCCTTCATTTGAACGGCAATTACAATCAATACCAAAATAATCATCCCCACCAGATCAGTAACGATCTCCCACCAGATGTATACAAACACGTAACAGGAGATTATGAAATGATTGTGTGGGCACATAGAGGGGGCACAGTGTGTAGGTTACCTTAATAATCTCCCGTCACGTGTGCGTATGACTTGAGATTATTTTTACCTCAAAATCCCCCATTCCTTCTCTACTCTGAATTTGATCTCTAGTCTGGCGGCGTAATAATCATCCCTATCAAAATCCCCCATTCCCGTCTCTTACTTTGAATTTAATCTACGGCCACACTGCCAGACTCACACGTGACGCTCTCAACGAGACTCACACGTGCTGCACAAAAACACGGGCTGCGAGCTGCTTGTAAGTACGCCACCACTCTAGTAGAAGAATGGAACTGGTCTCTACTCTCTAGTGGAGAACGAGAGACCCTACCTCCATAAATTTAAATCTGGAAACATTAGGCGTATTTATGTATATGTAGTACATTCCTTTCCACTAAGAGCAAGTTTAATGCGGGGTTTGCGTTTTTTTCCCCACCAAAATCAATTTGTAAAAAAGTTTTAAAAAATAACCAAAATCCTTTAATGTGTTTTCCACCCAGTTTTTCACCTTACACATTATTTGGAAATATATTTTTTCCCCTTAGTATTTTTCTACCACATTAAACTTACTCTAATATCGTAAACTCACGTGTGAAACTATGTAAATTAGTGGAGGAGAGTGCGCCACATATACTGAGTGTCTCTACGGATCAAAACTCCTACCTCCCTCCATGCATATCGGTAGCGAAGTGGGGGTGGAGACGAAACGCTGGTGATTAGAGGAAATCCAGTGAGCGGATCCGAGAATTGTGTGGATTCGGTTGTTGCTCTAGATCACATTGCTATAATTTTCATCAATGTTCATTAACATAATGCTTGTACTTTGCCACTAAATATTACTAAACAATAACCGCCATTGAACAGATTTCACTTTTTTCTTTAAAATTTCACAAGCAAATTTGAGTGAAAATTTACAAATAGTTTAGTCCTGAGCAATTCGCTTCAAAAAGAAAATGTAGAACTTTCACAATCAAATTAACAAAGTGTTTGGCAACTCCCTCAGATTATAATCTGGATTATAATCTGTCACACGACATCATTTCATTAGTTTGATTTTTTTTAAAAAAGTCAAAAAGTAAAAGTCAAGTCGCAATTTTTTACTTTTTATAAAAAACAACAAATAAAATAATGCCCGTAGTAGATTATAATCCAACAAATAATCCCAACCAAACACTTTGTTAAATTCACATTATTTAAATTGCAAAACAAGTATGGTAAGTATATGTGGTTCGAATTGCAGTATAGTATATGGATACTTACTTCTCAGGTGAAACATCTTGAGTTCGAACCACACATGCCCCTTTTTTAATTTCCCTCCCCCTCCCCATGTCCCCTTTGTATCAAAAAAAAAAAGAAGAAGAAAGTTTGGCAAGTATATTATTACCCTTGGGTAGAATATTATATGAGAAAGATGCATCAAATTACTCTTGGGCCTTGATGTTGAAAGCACCATACGTGGAGGCAACGGTGGTGGTATAGTGTCATTGACTAGGCGGCGACTGGTTATTACGATTAGATTGTTATATGTTGTTACATATTTTTCTTCCACCTCGTGGTGTTACCACCACAACTTGTTTAGTAGCTTGGTTGTTACTAAGGGGCGAGGGTGGTATTAACTTGGAAATGATACACATAAGAAGTTTTTTATTTGAATTTTGTTTTAACTAATTTTTAGAATTTAAATAGTTGAGCCCGGACACTATTGTGACTGTTAAATTAGAATAAGACATAATAACATGTCTATTAGTAAAATTTCATGCTTCACAAAAGGTCCCCAATCTTTTGCAAAGTAACAATTTAATACCCTTTAGTTTAATGACTGGCGTTTGGTGAGGAATTAATCTACATCGTTGCCACGACATGGTACCTTCATTTTGAGAGGAACAAAAGAAACAATGATATCCTCAACGGGAGGCCAGTAGTTTGGTTGCAGCTATGAGAGAGATTGTTCATTGTTGGGAGCTAAACCGAGAGGGGCAAACACACGCCAAGAAACCATTAGAGATGAAATGGGAAACACCAGCAAAAGGCCATTTGAAGCTTAATGTTGATGCTGCCGTGAAGGAAGGGGAAGAATTCGCGATAGGAGCAGCCATTAGAGATGAGAATAGTCTCCTAGTGGGTTGTATGGCACAACGGCTTGAGGAAAACCATCACCAGAACTAGTAGAAGCTATTGGATTGTATGAAGGGCTCAAGTTTGCCAGCAGGCACTTTTTCTGAAGGGGATTGAAATTGAATCGGATTTCCTTAATATGGTTTCAAGCCTGCAGAACTTTGATGATTGTCATCCTTTTTTCACTATTTTGAATGATATCCAATCATTATTAGCTTGTGCGGGTGATGGCTCTTGCAACCTTTTTAGAGAGAAGCTAATAAAGTTGTCAACACCCTTGCTTCTGTGGTTTTATCTTCTAATTTCTCATGTATATGGATTGATAGAAGTCCTTTGTTTTTGAACTTGATTATACATTAATGAATGAAAGATTGTCATTTAAAAAAAAAAAAAAGTAATAGTGACAATTTTGAATTGCAAAAAGTAACAATTTGAAATTTAATACCATTTAAAATGGGGTAACCTTTTTAAGGGATGAAATTGTTACTTTTTCCAAAGATGGAGGACCTTTTGTGAAATTTACCCTTTAAAATTTTCGAGATTGCTGTAGATGCTGGTGGTCTAGTTGAATTGAATTTAAACAAAAATCAAGTTAATTTGGTCAAAGAAATTAGAGTTCCTCATCCTGTTAGCAATCTATTTCTTATTTTAGAATAGGAATAGATTTTCAACGAGAAGAAAAGAGAAAAAAAAAAGAAAAGAAAAGAAAAAGAGCTGAAATTTTATACAATACATGCACATCTCTACCTTTCAATTTGGTTGTGCAAATCATCCCTACTTTTCATTTTTTAGCAGATTCATCCTTATCTTTACATTTTCTTACAAAGTTGGTCCCTATCGTCAAATTCCGTTAAATTTATCGATTAACTAAATGCACATGTATTAAGTTTTGTGAGTGTATTTTTATAAACCACCACACATAATGGCTTTTACGATTTTGTTTAGGGAGATAAAAATATAAAACAAGTCCAACAACATATCAACAAACTCTATTCCAAATAACTTTTTTTTCTCTCTTTTTTCTGGGCTATTGATCATTTTTCTATTAATGAAAAGATTTTTTGAGTTATATTTAACGAGTCGATAATACATGAGATTATTTTGGATGTCTAACCTTCTAAATTTTATTTTATTTATTTTTGTTTGACACCAACTTTAATTTAATTATTACTATATTTTCTCAATTGTACACCTATTTTGTAGGCACTTTTGAATTATACTCAACGAGATAGTAAGAGCTATTTTCCTTCTTTAATCATATCTAATATTTTATTGCGGTATTTTGATTTGAGTGAATTAATTGTGAGTTATAATATTATGTAATTTATTACAAATACAACTTTACATAGATATATAGTGGCAACAAGTAGAAAAGTCATGTTTTGTGGTAAGCTTTCGAAAATGACCTTACAAATTTTAGAAGGTGATGCATAAGGTTTTGGCTAACGGGGGAATTTAATGGAATTTAACGACAGAGACCAATTTCACTAAAAAATGTAAAGGTGAGGATGCGTTTACCGAAAAATGAGAGGTGGAGATGATTTACACAATCAAATTAAAAGGTATGGACGTTTTGCGCCAATTACCCATGAGAATTAGCCCCCTTGGATTTGCGTAAGCGCTAACAAGAAAAATTTCGATTTGTGATGATTTTTATTCATGAAAATCTGGGTGTTAAATATCAAGTTCAGTACCGTATTTCTGTCTCTAAATCGAAAGGCATCAAATTTTAAATTTTTTATAAGATATTTAGATTCAGAATCTATAGTAAGGGCCTTCACCAAAAAATTAAAAAAAAAAATCTATAATAAGGCTGTACCCATATATCTATGGTCAATTTACATATCTGTGATCCTTAATGGAGAAATAAGAGAAGAAATCAGACGCTAGTATTGGATCCTATTCTCAAACAAGTCTTTTGTTGCAACTCAAACTCCGCTGTTGGAAAAATCTATATTTGAGTGTTGAGGTTGGGCAAACTGAATGATTCAAACCGGGGTTCGGTTAAGTCCACCATTTCATCATCAGCTTTACGGCAACTTCTCGATTTTGAGGTGAGCAACATCAGTATTTCCATATCAGTGGAAGGGTTATCGGCTTCTTTCTCACTCTTTTCGACGCAGAGGTTACTGACAATATTGGAAGAAAACGGGCATCGAGCTGGTTGTTCTGATGTAATTTGCTTGATTTCCTCTGCTGCATAAGGCTGAAAAGGTTCTTTACCTTGCTTCTCTGAGTTTAAACTTTCCTTGACAGAAATGGATGAATACTACAAATGACAGAGAAATGACAAAAAAAAAAAATTTGTTTAAGTTGCATTGATCAAAATTCTCCATTCCTTGGAAGACAGCAGGAAGTAGAGGCAGCATAAAAAGGAAACAAAATAAATATTAGGTCCCAACTTTTGTTTTTTTGGAAGGGGACATTAAAAGGACTAACAATTATAATGTTAGATTTCTGCCTCGTGAGATTTAGTGAAAGTGCGAACTATGAGCCTTCAAAGGTAGAAAAGTGATTATGGCAAATCTAGTATGAGCCGGCAGATATCTGATCAGCACCAAAGAGTCATAGTGGTCTTTTTGCTATAAAAATTACCTTAAAAGAAGGTAGATGCAAGTTTTTTCTTTTAGATTTTTCTGGTGCTACAGTTGATAGAATCTGGACAACTTCACTCATGGATGGTCGAGAATCCGGGTCCAGTAATATACACTCCTTTGCCAGGAAAGCCATTACTTGCATCTCCTCTTCTGGGAAAGTGCCTCCGAGACGTGGGTCTGGCAACTCCGAAATCACTCGCTTACTGTCATGCAATCTTGGTGTAGCCTGCAGTGAAGTGAAAATCAGATGAAGCACTTCAGTTAAAACTATAAACAATGTTAAAGGTTGAGAGTATAATATAAGAAAAACAGCTTTAACAGACTCATTCAAATTAGATTAGCAGACCAACGACGCAATGTCAATGTACAAAATTAGTGGCTTTCATGTCAAAGAAATAAAACAGAGCCAGCGGAAAGCTTTTACGTTAAAAAAATTAAGAAAGTGATTTTTCATACCCATATTACGAGACTCTCTTCGCCTTTGTTGTCAGACTTGTGGATGGGATGCCTACCGGTGATGAGTTCGAGAAGAACCACGCCAAAACTGAAAACGTCAGACTTTAGGGAAGCTCTTCCAACAATTGCATACTCTGGTGCGAAGTACCCAAAAGTGCCTTGCATTCTGGCTGGAGAACTGGGACAACTTTGAATACCATCATTGTTTAGGTGTTTAGCCATGCCAAGATCAGTAATCTGCAGGCAGAAACATACATGCATGATTAAACAAAGAATAATTCTATTTGGATTTAAAATTAGACAAGAAGTGTTACATAAAAGACATGTGTCCCATGTGATTACCATCGATGTAAAAGTGGTGTGATATGTTGAAAAATAGGATCCTGCCATGTGTCAGTTTTGTTTAAATCGTTGCATGCAATTTTGCTCAAATAGCACAACTCTTAAAACAAAGGGATGCCATTGAAAGTTCAAAGTTAAAAACCAGAAAACTTCAAGTAATGACCAACCAACAGGGATTCTAAAGCTGACATTTGACAACCTAGTAATTTACACCAGGGTAAAGGCTATTATTTTATCTCATGGTAATGCCATGTTTTGACAGGGACTGAAAAAATAACTTCTGAGGTTACAAATAGTGACTCATTTCTGATCATGACTCAGAATTATCGCCACCCTTGTGCTTAGCTTGATGCAGTTATTCACAAAGTTTTTGCTCGTAACTAAAGAATCACGTACCTTGGCTCTCCAATTCTCATCCAAGAGAATGTTCGTGGATTTAACATCTCTGTGCAAAATTCTTGGTGCAGCCGCTTCATGGAGATATTCCAAACCACGTGCAGCTCCGAGAGCTATTGAAATACGGGTATTCCAGTCCAGGCATTGTCCAGAATCCCCATCCAAACACTCCCGTAGATTACCATTAGGCACATATTCAAAAATTAGCAGTCTCTCGGCATGCTTTCCTTGTTGTTCCGAGCAATATCCAAGCAACGGCACCACATGACAATGATGAAGTCTTGATATCAATTCTATCTGAAGCACGACTAATGATGTATCAACCCTTTGACATATAAAGTCCTATTTGGATAAGAAACCATATCTTGTTCAAATAAATAAAGAGTACCAGTTTCTGGTTGATAAGTACCTCAGTCAAGAAAACATATTCTGCATCCGGCCCTGCCTTAGTTTTCATTCGCTTAATCGCAACAATTCTGCCATCTTTGAGATGACCACGGTAGACATGGCTACTGCCTCCAACTCCAATGACGTTTCTTCAGAAAATTTGTTTGTCGCACTTTCCAATTCTGTATATGAAAACTGTATAATTGTTCCGTGTACGGCTCCCATTTTGCTTCTGAAATGGAAGGAAGTCTTGGGAATGCATCCTATTGAACAACAGGAAGTAAAAGAGCAAACAATCAGAAGGGATTGAGTAATCAATTTTCAAATTTGATATAGAAAGGAACTGTGTAATCTGGATACATATATCCAATAAAATAGCAGAAAAATTATCATATTAACTTTAAAATGCAAGTTACTCAAGCCCTTCATGTTTGGTACCCATTACTGCAGTCTAGACTGGAATGGTTTTAGTTTAATTTCTTGTCTTCATTAGAGCATTCCTAATATGGGGATGGTGTTGGGGAGGTGGGGGCCCATATCTGGGTTATCCCCCCATGTTGCTTAGACTCGGGTATGTGTGCATATCTATGAGTGTGATCCTTCTTTTCTTGAAATTGAGGATAATTGAATATAACTAGAAAAAGGGGTCCAAATTTTAGAAAAAGTACATTAATCCGTCTTACAAAATTAAAATACTTTGGAAACTTATATCTTGTTTATATGCATTCTTGGGGATGCTACAAAGGATCTTCTCTTGATCTTAATGATGTAAGGTTTTCCTTTGACTTAAAAGGACCCTAGAAGGGCCCCATACCCTGACCATATCCGAGAGTTCGACATGGATGCTTCTTCAAATGGGGAGAGTCCTAGCAGCATATGTGGCCCCTGTTTTACCCAATTCTATCCTTCAATCTTAGTGAAATTTTTTTGTTTAACGACCAATTTCAAACAAAGCACGTGTGAGAAAATTGGAGGATAAGGCTCAAATGCTGAAACTGACAGCAGTAAATACTGGACAAAAATGGATCAACAAAAATGGCTTACATAATGGATATAAAATGGCATGTGAAGTCTAAAAACCGCAAAAACCTATACCTAAATCTTCTATCGGTACATTGTTTCAGAATGGAAATTCCCCCCTTAGAGCATTCCTAGTGCCACGGCCAAAAGCCCAAAGGGAAAAAGTTAGGGGGGGAAAAACTAATTATTAGATATGTACAGAGGGAATAAGCCAAAATTGTCTGTTCCAACTCACAAGGCAACTTTTCACTGGTAGGCGAACAAAAATTTCCCTACGATTCTAGTGTACTTTCCCCACCCCCAAATACATTGTTTTTTATTGTGAAGAAAAGAGAGGGGGGGGGTGTTCCAGGAATGCTCTTATGGCTTTTTTACCGTTGGATTTTTTGTCCCCACATTAGGAACGCTCTTAACACTACTCAATTTTATTTAATACTCCCAAATTAAGTATTCCCGTAAGCCCTTTCAAAAAAAAGGTATTCATGTAAGAAACATCTACAAAGGAAACAAAGGACTTAATGAAAACATGAAAAAGATAGAACTTTACCTATGAATGACTTTGTGGATGAACCCGGATGACCTTTATATTCAGTGATTGAAGAAGCCTCCTGGTTTATCAAGTTGGTACCGCTGCTGCTGCTTGTTTGTCCATCGGATGAGAATAGAGGCAGTTGAACGGGATGTTTATTCTTTTGGTAGATATAGCACAGCAATGAAGCAGTAAATATAAGACTTGTTAATGCTACACAAAGTAAGAGAAATATCACAACTAATTTGCTGGAAATTCGCTTCTCATTTTGCTGAGTCACAGCTGAAGTCCCTATCATGACACAATGAAAGAGTTCATAAGCATATGCTAAATCACAGAGTAAAAGTTTCATACTTACAAATAACCTTTGAAACTTCTCATACAGAAAGCACCAAATAAAGAATTAGGGAATTCAACCGTTTGAGTAAAATTTAGAGACTTCCAGGTAATGTTATATATATAAACCAATTTTCAGATTCTTGGATGAAAATGATTCTAATGGCTTAGAACACTGTTGATCAGGACAGAAACAATGGCTGTATTTTGAGTAAGAGAAAAATACCAATCCAAATTGTAATTCATTTATACAATTAATCATATTGATAACATTATATTGCTTGAAAGCTGGTAACTCCACAATTTTCATGGTAGATAATTGTCACTTCCTAAAAATCTGTAAAAATGTACCAGCTTTGCAGTCGCACTCTGTAAAACAACCGCTATCATTATCTATCCCTGCCACTTTTGGCAACCTGTCAGCGGCACAAATACATATCCATCTGCTTTCACTTGATCCTCCTGCAGCTATAAATTAACACAGATAGTGAGCAAAGATTATGTTTTCTTGAAAAATCATGCATATCTAGCAAGAATGTGAAACTAGTCAGTCTTCCCAGGAGTTTAAGAAAAAAAAATACGAAGGAATATATACTATAATTATTTCAGTATACAAACTGCACTAACCCCCTTTCTCTTTCTTCTCTCTTAACAAGAGGAAATACCACTATCTGTCTAGCTTTTGCATAAAAGATTAGCATACATTGTATCTTTCATAGTTAAGATTCTACTACAAAAGCATTCAATTATTGGCATGCTTCTTTATTTATTAATTTACTTTTTTGCTACAGATGGAAGACAGTTAAAAAGGCTTATATGCGAGTATGTAAGATAATATAACAGATACTTTTTGACAATCAAAATATCTAGATAGTTTTTGGAATATTAATCATTTCTAGACCACATGAATACTTAGATAAGATTAAGATATTTGTGAAGACATTTACAGACGTTTTGCTCATTTGTTTAAGAATACAGAAAATTGTAACAGTAGTGATAGGAAGTTGCAAGATGCTTAAAACATCAAATATACCAGAACTGCAATCACAGGATGAAGAACAATTTGCTCGGACGAAGTTCAAGTTTTCCTGGTGTTTAATAGAACATGTACAAGTCCACCTGGTCGTATTAGATGTTACTGGAAGTTCATCTGCCAAATGGATGACCAACAATAAATGATTTATTTACTTGAAATCTCCAGAGAGAATATTAATATGGCTTCCTCTTGTGTGGTAAACCCAAAGGCAAAGAAAAGGGTACATTAGAGGTTCTAGAAGGATTGCATAGTGCTACTAACCGCAATGACTATGACGAACCCAAACTAAGGAAACGATGATAAGAAACAACATTTCCACCTGGAGCACCATCTCTTCAAGTCTGATCTAAAATGGAAAGCTGAACAACTGAAAGAATTAAAAGAAACATAAACCCAAATTCAGAATGTTTCATTTCATGACACATTAATATGTTTTGCACTCCAAGCTTCTACAAATTGAGCACAAGAAGTACATTGAACTCGTTGAAAACCACCTTACAAATTCTGCAGTAGAGAGCAGAACTTACATTCATTTGGTACACTTGAAGGCCAGCGTCAGTATCTTACTCCCTGGGATTCATGAAACTGAATGTTATTACTTTCTGTGCAGGGAATTTCTAGCCATACATTAGAAGAGCAAATGTAACTCACAAGTGAGTTATTCAGCATGAATCTTCAGGATGGTACAAATTATATAAGCTAATGCACATGATCCTGAACACTTAGACAGCAAGGCTAGGATGCTCAGTCCAGGACTATTTTCATTCCTATCCTTTAGCTTTAAATCAGAGTTCTAATTCATAATCCAAGAGCAAAAAGGGGAGTAGCTTGACAGCAAGAAATATATACATACATAGAAATAATTAACTCCTCTATCATTCCATAAATCACAGAAATTGAGATGGAAAAATGCCAAAATGAGTATGAAAATGAAATATAGCTTATGCGGATGATTACCAAGATACAGTACATATATAACACATTACCGTCAATTGATTTTTAATGATCGGATGTGATCACAGAGGGATACTTGATAGCTACTTTAAGCAAAGCTCACATTATCGTCACAGTTGAATTTTCAGACTTGAAGCACAAATCACCACGTGAAAGCAAATGCTCACCCAAAAATTATAAAAAACAGGCAGACCCCTCAAGAAAACTCGAAAAGGAATTGCAAAACAGACATCTGACAGCAAAATATATAAGAAAAGGACTTGTGGGTTAATTATATGAATCCAGCAAGCAAAAAAGATATGGTAGAAAATACAAACTAAGAAGCAATCAACCAAACTTTCTGAAAGGTACCATTTTTCAAACCTGAAAAGGACCGCTTAACAATCAAAGTAGATAGGAACCCAATAAAATACAGTATATTAGTGTAGTAAACATAATTATATATTGCTTTATCTTATCTAACCCTGGTCATCAAATCATTGGATTCTGTATATTCTTTAACGTCTATGATTGAAAAGGGCAAGTATTTCAAATATTTGAATGGTCCAATGTACGTAAATATATGCCAACGGTTAAAAAAAGACTTTGCTTCTAAGACATATAACCCTGTATCTACATACCACACAGTTGTTTAACAGCACATTAGACTTTTGTTTTCTTGGGACCCCGCTTGGAAAAAGAGTAAAAGATATTCTTGTTTTTTCCGCAGAAGGGTCCCATTTTTCTACCTTCTGCGTCGGTAGACTGGAAAATTTTTGGGTTTCATGAGAAATTATTTTTGGTTGGAATTCTAGTATTTTCGGCATTGTTAGCATTTATTTTTTTTTTTTTGGGGGGGGGGGGGGGTAATAATTTATTTATGAAAAGAATATCACGAATAATTTGATTAGGAGTTACAAAAGTGATGTTTAAAATAGTTTGCTTTCCAAAAAGGGTCTCCGATAATGATAGTCACTTTACATATACAGAAAACAAAATTTGAAATCCATATACTTGGAAATTCTTTTTCCAAAATTGGACTTTCTTTCATCACGAATCATGCATTAATGCAAATAAATCGGTGCCAGCTTCACTCATTTATGACTAGCTGATGTAAAGGCTCCCAAAATCATATCTTTATTTACGAAAAAGGATTAGCCATGAGAATTTAAATTCTTGATGCAAACAATGAAACAATAAACAAAAATCAATACCATACCTTGAATTAGGAAGAATTAATGAGGGTTGCAATTGCAATCTCATTGAGTTCGAACATTCACAAACTTCTGCATTCAGTGCTTCCTTCAAACAACAGCCGTACATGCACAAAACTGGGTGTCTATGCAGCACTGAACATCATTTTTCAAGAATTTATAGAAATCTATGTTGTTTTTACTTCACATTGAGCAAGAACTCAAGAGAAAACCTTCAAACGATGAACAGGAAGGGGCGAGAGAGATGATGGGAGGGGGAGAGAGAGAGTGACAAGTAAAGAATTTGGGGGCACAGATGTGTATGCAGAATTTCAGCTAGGGAAAAGGGCTTTTGCCACGTGGATTTGTGGGTTCCCGAGGCTTTAACTTGATATGCTATGGCGCGATGGGTCACAGCGCTGAGGCAGAGGATAATATAGCAACCGAGGACCCAATCTATTACTCTTCTTACATTTTACTTTCTACCATCTCAAACATGTTATTTGGGTAGGAAAGTTTAGGCACCAGACGTATGTTGGAGTGTAATAGCACTAGAAGTTGATATAATGTATCAACATATCACCACTCTTTTTCAAATAATATCAGCGGTTATTTTTAAGTCACATTATCTATCTAATGACTTAACAACACTTGACGACTGGTGTTTGAAAATTTTTATTTAATTGGATCTTTTTCCAAAAAGACAAGGTTAATTTTGAGTTTAAACATAGAGGTTTGGCTAAACTTGCTTTATTGATTTTGTCTAGAAATAAAATTTTGAAGCTCAAACAAGAAATGTATTTTTTCTTTTTTGTGTCTCCATACATTTCTATGATTTTGAGAGTTAAACTTTGTTGTATTAGTTGAACGGATATTAGTTTTTAAGTAAATTATGAACATGTGTGAGTATGTGTTTTTTAAGAGATCATTAAATTTTTTAGGTCGAAAGAGGTTATGAAGGGGTCATAAGGGCGGCAAAAATGGTGGCTAGGTTGGGTCTTGTGAATAGTGCTAGGGATGGTGTAGATTTTAGGTCAAAAGAGGTTATGTGTAACGATCGGATTCTCATACACAGTGGCGGAAGCCTTTAACTCTTAAAAATCGGATACAAATACATTTCCAAATATCGAGGCGCTTTCGCTGCGCACTCTGATGATTAAATTTTTCGTGGACTACCCACAACGAAACCTCGGCCGCACACACCGAAGTCTCGATCACATACATATATCCCCTCCGTCTTGGGACGATCCGGCCACATAGCTTTAAATTTAATACCTACAAGATTGTAGAAGATAGGGAGAATGAGTATAAACTACTGGCCAAGACCACACAGCAAGGCCACAAATTATATCCAGAATGACCAAGATCACATAGCAAGGTCATGTTTCACAAAGTAATTCAGAACGAGTAGAGCATTAACTAGCGATACAAATGCAATAAACCAATCGTTCTTTTCATGAGAAATGCATAAGGAATTCAAGCATATCTTTATGAATACATAACGAACAAAAGAAAGGAAATCAAAGCATTCGTTACTCACCTCAAATATTTCTTGAATGAAAAGGGAATTAAAGTATTCGTTACTCACTTATGAAAAACTTGAATGAAAAGGGAATTAAAGCATTCGTTACTCACTTATGAAAGCTTCATGAATAAAAAAAGAGAATCAAAATATCGGTTACTCACCTCAAATAGTCCTTGAATAACCCACGTGAAAAGGTCTCTTTAAAGTCTTGGTATTCCTTAATTAAAGTTATTCTTGAGTTGGGATCTATTTATATAAGGTTAAGAGCTTCTTTCGAGTGAAAAGTGAGTGTTTTAGTGAGTTTCTATAGGTGTTTTTCCACTATCCTCAAAGTTGGACGAATTTAGAGAGTTTAGGAGAGAATTTTGATAATTTTGGGGATTTTAGAACCTTAAGGACTCCTTAGTCCTTTTATAATAGTTGAGACTTAATTGTTTTTAATAAATTTTGAGTTCCGCCAATCACGTCTTGATACATGGCGCAATCAAATACCGCACACTTGGCGGAAATTATCTGGAAAGATCCTTGTGCTTTGTCTCATCCTTCAATTAAACTACCGAACTTTGATTTATGTCAATTAAGTCACTACACTTTAGTTTATGTTAATTGGGAACTAAATTCTTTCTTTAGCATAATTGGGTAACCATCTTTTAATTTTCACAAAATCCTCCAATAATATTCAAGTAATTCTTTTAAAATAACAATTTCGTTACTTACCTTAATTTGTAGAAATTCCCGGGATGTTACATTATGAAAGGGTCAAAAGTGTCTCTTTCATCAAAGATTTGGTCCCTCGTTAAAAACGTGATTTGGCTAAGGCGCGTCGAGATTGACGTGGCTTAAAATTTCCTTAATCATTGCATCCATTTACTAAACACCGTTTTGTTACTGATTAGTGATTAATTAATTAATTAATTAATTAATTAATTAAATGGCACTAGTTACTGACATAAAAGCAAGTCAACTAGGTACGAAGCACAAGATCTCAGTTGCTTCTTTTAAATCTAAATTAAATGCATATTGGATGCAATTAGATTTAACGACAAGTAGAGACTTTGACCCTTTCTAAATATTTTCAATTTAAATAAATAATATTATTTATCTAAACAAAATATACGGTTAAATTAGATTGAATATGTATGTTCAGCCCATGTTAGCCCAAGTTTTAACACTATGTATGGCACTATATGGTCTTATATAGCCATATGATGTACATTGAGGCCTGCTACATGGTTATAGTTTCCCATGTGGCGTCATAAATGGTCCCCAACCTCTACACTTTCTCTCAATTGGGTCTCCAGCCTTTCATAAACTCACTCATAAGGTTCATTATGATTTTTTTCCCTTACTTTTTAAATAAAAATAGAAAAAAATTCTAAAAAATAGTAAAAACAATAAAAATAAAGAGGAAAATAAAATGTTCCCTACCTACCTAGTTAACTACCAATTCTACCCATATTCCTAACATGGTCGAAAATAATAAATTCTTGCGCCATCACTCTTTTTTGGGGAAACCCTTTTTCTTTTCATTTTTTATAGTAGAGAGAGGAATAAGTAGCAAAATTGTTGTATCATCTTTTGCTAATGCAAATCACTACCAAAATTTGTTATTTATGTTGAATTGAAATGTTGATAGATAACTATATATAGGGGAAAAGAATTTTTTTCTTTTATTCTTATTTTTTATTTTAAAAAGAAAAATCATAAAATAAAAAATATTTCTTACTACCCTACCTACCTAGTTACCCACTCACGTTCTAATTCAGTGTAAATGAAAAATTGTGATAGTTATTTTCGCTACAAAGAGGAGACTCACAATTTTGATACTTGTTCATCTCGCTACTGTAAAAAATGATTAGAAAAAATAAGAGTTTTTGAAACAAAAGTGCAGCTATTTATCATTTTCGATCATATTAGAGATATATGTAGAATGGGTAGCTAGCTAAGTTTCCTTTTTATTTTTATTATTTTTACTATTTTTTAGATTTTTTTGTTTTTATTTAAAAAGTAAGGGAAAAAAATGTTACAAATAACATTATGAGTGAATTTACGAAATGTTAGGGACCTACAACATTTAAAAAAAAAAGTTAAAAGCCTAACTAATAGAAAGTGCAAAGGTTGAGGACCATTTGTAAAATTAACCCTTTCATTTATTATTATTATGAAGTTGTTTATTTATGTTAGAAGCTTTTCAACTTCACACAAAAATATATGGTTATATTTGTAACAAATTATAATTGGCCAATAAAATGTTGCAAATATAATTGGATATAACACATGTGACATCATTTTCTTAAAATTATTTAGTTTATAATGTTAATCAAGAGCTAAAGAATTTTCAAGTGTATTGATACTTACGTTAAAGAAAATATTTATTAATTAAAAGAAAAAAGATCTTAGTTATTTAAAAATTTTATTTTATCTACATGCATACTGACATATGCAGTACAAATTCAAGTTGCGTTTCACATGTGCAGGTAGGCTGGGGTGGTTGTAACTTGAATAGGTGCCACATATGCACATATGCACAATAACCAGAAGGGTAATTGGCGCAAAAAACCCCTACCTTTCAAGCCTTTTGTGCAAATCGTCCCTACCTTTCATTTTTTGGCAATTTCACATTTTTTGGTAGAAATCATCCATGCCGTTAAATCCCTCTGTTTGTTAACTCTATTTTGAATACTATATATATAATTATATTACATAAAGCCTAAATTAATGCATTAATTATTATTTTTTGTATTTTCAAAAAATTAATGCACTCAAATCTTAATACGTAAATAAAATATTAGATAAGATTAAAGAAGAGAAGTAAGTTTTATTTTATTTTTTTACAGGGCTTAAAACTGAGTACTAAACGGATGCATAGTTAAAAAAGTATAATAATCAAAATAATTAACAACGATGCCGCCTAAATAAAACAAAATATAATTTGATTCTCTGATAATATTCTTGAATATCATATGTGTGTGTGTGTGTTCTCTTTAACAGTTTGAACTATCGGAAGAAGTGAAGAGAATATAATGTGTGTATATTCTCTTCAACAGTCTGAACTATTGGAAGAAGTGAAGAGAATATACATATATATATGATATTCAAGAAGATTATCATAGAATAAAATTATATTTTGTTTTATTTAGGCGGCATCGTTGTTAATTATTTTGTTTATTATACTTTTTTAACTATGCATCCGTTTAGTACTCAGTTTTAAGTCTTGTAAAAAAATAAAATAAAACTCACTTATCTTCTTTAATCTTATCTAATATTTTATTGACGTATTAAGATTTGAGTGCATTAATTTTTTGAAAATACAAAAAATAATAATTAATGCATTAATTTAGGCTTTATATAATATAATTATATATATAGTATTCAAAATAGAGTTAACAAACAGAGGGATTTAACGGCAGTGATGATTTCTACCAAAAAATACCAAAAAATGCAATGTAAGGATGAAATTGCCAAAAAATAAAATGTATGGATGATTTGCACAAAAAGCTTGAAAGGTAGGGACCTTCTGCGCCAATTACCCTAACCAGAATGCACAATAAAATTTTCGCTTGACTGTTTGCTAATTGTGGATTTCTAATCCATATTTGGTACAAATGTACCTTAACAATATCTATTTGTAGAAATAATACCAGTGTATCTCAATCTTATCTATTTATATTATAATTCTATTGTTTTAGTAGCTCTTGCATAAAAATTCAATGTTAAAATACAACTTCTAACTTTAAAGAACGTAGAATCTATGTTTTGAATAATATTGTATAATACCAGACTATCAGTGACGCTTGACACCAGTTTAGGCGATAATTAATGTGACATTAAATGAAAAGTGAAATTAAATGTGTGAATGAATGACCCACTTCGTCTAACCTATTATTTATGCCACATTAATAAGATGCTAATTCCGGCATGTAGATGTAGGTTGAAGTGAAGGACATTACAAAATTTTTAATGAGATTTCTAATCTCTTTATGGCATTCATCCATAGGAGTTATTATTCGTGATCGAATTCGTATCATTTAAAGTGAGATTATTGCACTTCAACCAATCCTTGTTACAGCTTTTTTCTTTTTTAATTAATTAATTAATTATTTATTATTATTATTATTATTATAATAGGGGACAGAAGGAAAAATAAAGACTGAGTGGGTGTGGTTCAAACTTGAAACCTTCTACCTGAAACGTAAATATCTAACTAACGACTACGACAAGTGGTCAAGCCGCAAATCCTTGTTACAGCTTACAAGTGCTTGACTGCTTAGAACCAAATTTTACATTGAAATAATTAAAAGAACCTCATGTATGACAGGAGAGTGAAATAATACATTTTACATAGAAATAATTAAAAGAATAAACCAAAGTACTTCATATACTAAGTGCAAAAACACAGCATCCAAAGAATCACAAAGCTATCCAAAAACTTCATTTCTCTCCCTCTCTTTATACACAAATTACATTACCGATTCAACCATCTTAGTTTGTTGTGACCCACCAAGGAAAATGAAATTCGAGAAAAAATTATAAATAATTGACAAAAGATGTACTTGATAGGAAATTTTTTCAAATACTTCAGATACTTCTGGCCAATCAGAATTAAGAAAAGAGATTCCAATTAATCAATTAACTAAACCCCAAGTATGATGATCAGCCCGGCTGCGGTCTAGCAGGGATAGCCCCTCTTGGCCTAGTTGATGATCGAGGAGATGGACTACCAAATGACATTGTTTGGGATTGGTTTACCATGTCGACCATGGACGGAGTCACATAAGTCTGGCTCATACTATGCGTCGAATCACCTCGTGCAGTCGCCCTCTGCCAAGAATGCGAGCTCAATCCTGATAGAACATAAGCCCGTCCCAACGTCTCATAGACACGGAGGTTGGCCATTCTCTCTTGCATTTCGCGTAATTCAGCATCCAACACGACGCACAAGCTGTCACCGGCTTGTGCTGACGCACTTTCTGATAATCTTTTACGACATTTCTCTAGGACAGACGAGGCAGACACTAAATCATTCTGTTCAGCCAAAACCCGAGCTTCTGCTATAGCTTCCGCTGTTTGAAGCCGATTCCTCTGCCTATCCACTTCCATGGAAACTGCTACTGGTCGAGTTACATCCGGCCTTTGAATTTTAACTTCGTTTAGTGTAACAAAGTTTTTCGAAATGGGGTCTTTGTAAGTACATCTGATCTTTTAGCAATGACATTTCGTCGTTCAATTCATCAACCGGTATATCAGTTGTTACGAGAAAATTTCTTTCTTCTTCGGCATAAAGATCTCCAACTTCGATAGTACCTTTCTTTCTATCCGGTGCCAATCTGTTCTTGTAACTTCCCGATTTAATCAAATTTAGCTGCAAAACCGGATTAACACACTCAATTTCCGCGGTTAATTCTTGTATAACAACACTCAGAAGCCCTCCAATGCATTGTGCAAACACATCTTGAATTACATCCTCTGCCTCTAAAAGAAAATGTTCCCCCTGAAGTATCAGAAATCGAATGCATTGAAACTGCATCATGATCAGCACCAAATCCAAATGTATGCACCGGAATGCGAAGAGTTGAAGCCTTACTGGAAATTGGGAGTAGCCATGAATTTCTGTTATACGTATATGTGTCTTGTCCATCGGAGAAGAGTATGATACTACTAACCGGATTTTTCCACTTGCGTTCGGTTAAAACCTTGGCGCCCTTTTTAAGGCCTTGGGCTATGTTTGTTCCACCACTTGAAGATAAAGAATTGATGGCTTGTAATGCTTCGAGCCTACCGTTATCTGTCACATTCTCCGAACAGGAAAGAGTCGACGAGCAGAAAAAGAGAAGGAAACCACTGAAAGCCTATCGGAAGGCCCGAGGTTTTGTATCACCCATTGCTCGTTTAAGCAAAGCAAGCTTAGTACCTGCCATGCTGCCACTAACATCCACAACTGTCACAAGATCGACCAGATCTCGATTAGTCTGAGAAGGTAGTAGCGATTCGTCCACACTAACTGGAGCCTTGAGATGGATTAAAACAGTGAAATTTCTATAACTTGTTGATTTTGGAACAGCAGAAACCTCAGTGAATGTCTTAACCTCTACCAATCCAGCCACATTATCGGAGGATACACTTTTATCACTAGCGTTAGCTTGGTGAGTACTAATAAGTTCATCGTCATCAAAGACATCAGGTTATGTGACATGAAAAAGTGACATGTTTCGATTGACGTCCAGTCGAGGAGGGGGTATTAGTCTTGTAACAGTCGTCCAATCATCATTTTGATATTTTTTCGCCCTAGGAGTCTGGAAAGGTACTTTTTTCCACTTCGCTCGGCAAACTGGACAACTCTGTTTCCCATGCTTTACATTAGAAGTAATGCAATGGAAATGAAACGTGTGCGAACATTCTGCAGTGAAAATCGCATGGCCACGCCCCGGTTTCATGGACGCCAAACATATCGCACAGGTCTTCTGTGTTAAGCAATATAAGATCAGTATCAAATCAAAGACATTATTCAAAGAAATGGCCTATTGTGACTAAGAACACTATAGTTTAAGTAAAATTATTAGTGCTGGGTTCAATGGTGGTCCAAAAAGATAGTAAGATTACTGCATAAAAATTGAATGCGCCTAAGTTAAAACTGCTAAAATATGTAGCATTACTCTTCTGTTGAGTAGCCAAACTACATATTCATGCTACATTAATAAGGTTGGTGCATTAACATTTTGAATAAATATTACTGCTACCAAGCACCTAACATCGATGCTCGTTAATCAAAGACTTGAATAATGTGACATAAAGTAAGAAATAAAATGATTAACGAGCAAACTGTAAAACATATAATATATAGACTTTTGGGGTATTAAAAAGACAGTTTTTCTTAGAAACCCCGTGGCCTCCATTACATAGACCACCTATAATAGTTACAAAAAACAAGAACCCACTTGTGGGTTGTTACTTTTTTATAACTACAGTCTCGGAAGCATGGTTTTCGCAGAAAATATTTTAAAAAGATGAGGGGAAAAATGCTTAAAGCAAATGTATCAAAAGAAGCAGAGATCTTTAGTGACTCTTGAGTCTTGGCCTTAATTACTTTGAAATGAAGTTATAGAGCATGAAAGTTATAAATGATAAATGGTCAAAATGAATACCTTCATGTGTTGGGTTGCTGACCAAGAAAAGCACTTTCTTTTTCATCTCTGTGAAGGGGAAAGAATGAAAGAAAAGATGTGTTGGATATTCCCGTTTTAGTCTTTCATATTAAGGCCAGAATATGATTAGTCTATCCACTTTATAACTACATCAAAAACCCTTGTTCTACACATTTTTATTCTTTTTCGAATTTCGGCCTAAAAATCAATAAGATTTTAGCTAATCTTTCTCCATCCTACCTCTCACTAATTTCTATATCACAAATACATGTTGATATTCCAATATTTGTATTTATTTTCGAGTTTCGACTTGAAAATCAATAAGATTTTTAATTTATTTTTTCTTCATCCAACCTTGCACTGGTAACATCACAAATGCATGTTGCACATACTTACATTCACAAAAACTTTTTAACGCTTCTGAGAAATATCTTCCTATGTGAGTGTATGAATAGACGAATCCATATACTCTCATATGGGACACATGATCATATGGGACACATGACACATCTTGAAAATACGGAAACGATAAAGCGTCAGACTTCTGACATCATTATGACAATAAACGCTGACATGTCTTGTAGAGATGCGCACAGGCTGTAAGAAACCAATACGAGTTTCTTTAATGCATCACACATTTCTGCCCGACACGTCAGCATCTAACACCATAACATCGCCAAACGTATAACGACTTAACATTACTCCTCGAGAGTACCATAAAATTACTGTTTGTATTAATCATCTTGAAAAATCAACAAGATTTTTAACTTCTATTTTCTTTATACCGTCCAACCATGACATCCCATCTCGACACAGTGACAAACTTTAAAAAGAGTCAACTACTCTGTTCGAAAACAACCTTTTAATTTATTCATTTAAAAAAAAATAAAATTCTTTATTGCTTAATGCTTAGTTGCTTAACTAAAGAAAAAAGCAAGTACATGTTGCAGATATCTGTATTCAATTTATTCATTTTGGACCTAAAGATAAACTAGATTTTAACTTTTTTTTCTTCATCTCTGTCTCTACCCGAGTGATAGCGACAACCTTTAAAAAGTTTCAGTCAACTGCTCTATCCTTCATTTAAAAACTAATAAAATTTTTTATTGCTGAGTTGCTTAACTAAAGAAAAAAAACAATTTATTTAACATCTTTTTGGGTTGGTTGAATAGAAAAATAAGATGTGAAGGCAATGTAAAATTACAAAGATTTTCACTTCTTTTTAGTAATTACAAACCCACAATTTAAAATTACTTTGACTTGCACTAATGTTCTATCTAGTTGATTATGTATGCACGTTACGTGATTGTATATGTGCACTTGCAACGAACCACACATGATTGTACTGTATAATTGAATGACAAAATTTTTACATATTTTTCACTTTGTATGCATGTAAAAGCCATCAAAATTATACACATATATAATAATTTATCCACCCCCTCCCCACACCCCAAAAAAAAAAAAAAAAAAAAAAAAAAAAGAAAAAAAATTGTATTCGCACTCGTACCTTGGGGGATCCGGAGGAATCTTTAAGCAAGCGGGGGCCAGAGGAAGACGGCGTGGGAGGAGTTGGCATTTGAACATCAGAATCCTTTGGCGGCGGCGGAGCTCTTCCGATCTGAGACGGCGGGGTCAGAGAATATACCACCAGTAAACGGCGGCGGCAGCGGAAGGCGGGCACCACCACCGGCGGTGAGTCCTCTATGGTTGGCACATAAAGACAAGAGTTGAGCTTCAGCCCAAGAGCCGTCTTGGCTTTACTCCATTTGCTCCTACCACCCATTTTTTTTACACCAGAAGAATTCAGAGAGATAGATGTGAAGATAGAGGAATGGATTTTACATGCAACATTCTATTCTAATCTCAAAGTCAATGAGAAATTTTCCGCTTCTCTCTCTAATCTCTTTCAGTTCTTGGTTTGTGGGCGCAGTGTTTCTATTTCTTTGAAGGCTGACACGACAACCAATGGCTTTACGTTTAGGCTATATATTTATTTATATGCTTGTTTGAACCTCTTTAATAATCTCTTTATAATTTTACTTATCATTGATTTGACTATTAATTTGATAACTATTTATTTATAATCATAAATTTCAAATTTTATTAAATCTATACCACTCATTTCACCAACTTATAATTTTTCTTTATAAGTTATAAGAATAAAGAGAATCAAGCAACCACTATATCTCAACACACACACACATTTCTTTTTTATTTGACAATTATTATTATATTAAAGCGTTGGAACCTACTAGTCTTTCTAGGGAGATGGATCAGGCTCTATTAAAGCCTGATCTATCTCTTTAGAAAATTTTCTGAACCTACTCCTCCCTAAAGTTGTCTTAATAATTGTATAAAAAATAAAAGCTACCGATAGGGTTTATTCTAGTGGTAAAAATACACTCCGTCCTAGGTTGTGTATTTCAGGTTTGAGTCATTATTATCCTTGTCATTCTGATCCCAAGTTGTACTCAAAAAGTTAATTATATGGCTGTGTCACGTTCCGCTTTTTTTGGTAAAAACTAATGATAACATTTACTATTTCCATCCCACAAAAAAGTCACATTTTATTTTTCAATTTATCCCAAATTATGGCATTCTTCTTTTATTTATAATGTATATTTACTTTTTCATTTTTCAATACACATTTATTTAATTTAGTACACATTATTATATTAATTAATATATAAATAGGGGAATTTTTTTTAAAAAAATACATGAAAATTTTATGTTTCCTATTATATCAATGACTAGTTTTACCTTATGTGAAAATAAGAGTATGTGTATTTGCAGGGTGTGTAATTGGTAAAGGGTAAAAATGGAGATTATTTTGTTGGGATTGAGGGATGAGAATGGTAAAAATGGAGAATATTTGTGTTGGGATTGAAGGGATGAGAATTTTGACTTTGGTTGACCCTTTGTGCTTATGAAAACTGGAAGTGAAACGTATATGCTGTAAATGACTGAATGCCTCATGTATTTGCTCAAGAGCAATGATCAAATGTTCACTATTGACATGTCTCAAGATGTCCACTTCTAATGGTAAGTGTAAATGCTAAATGTGGGAATTTTTCAAGTTGGTTGTCAGAATGCTGCCGGTAGCTAAAGTATGTGCCAGTGTTTTTTTTTTTTTTTTTTTTTTTTTGTGTGGGGGTTGGGTGGGGTGGCGGGAATTCTCCCTTTTTTGCCCTTTTCCGTTTTTATTTTTATATTTTTTTCTAAATTTTTAAATTCTTTTTTTAATTTAGAAGATAAGGATATAAAGGAATTTTGTTCAGTGATTTAACGGAATTTTTGATGGATTCTGTTATTAGAAACCTTTTATGTATATTTATAAAAGGTTAAGGACCCAGTGCATTGAAAAAAACATTAGAAATCCAGACGATTCAAAGTGTAAAAGTTGAGGACCTTTTGTGAAAGTTACATAAGTGAAAAGTAAGTTAAGTAAAGCTTTGACTGATAATGACAATAACAAGGAGGGTATCCAAAATCAAGTTGGACAAGATATAGCGAATAATAGATTTATTAAAGTTCAAATTCGTTTGGATGAAATGGTATTATATATGAGAATCGAATACTTATCTCTTACAGATTGCAAAAAAAGGAAAACTTATCTCTTATATATATATATATATATATATATATATTGGTCTGACTAAGCGATTGAAACAGGATGTATATAAGTTTTATTTATGATGATCCAATGACTTTGTTATTATTATTATTATTACTAGATTTTTCACCCCGTGCGTTGCACGGGCATAACAATAGAAATTAAAAAAATTTAAGGCAGAAAAGAAAAATGACGTTCCGATTATTTTCCCAGTATAATACTAAACTTGATTTTTTTTTGGCTATTAAAGGAAAAAAGTTTTATTCTAAGTGTATTTCTAACTATCTATAATTAAAAAATAAATATTAAAATAACTATACTTTAAAAAAAAATAATATAGAATTAGCAATCAATTTTTTGTTAAATTTCCACAAAGTATAATATAAGTATAAATAATTAATTTCCACGAAAACAACAGTGGCAATGTACAATTTATGTAGCTATACTTACTTTCTACACAAAAAAAGCAACAACAGTCCGTCAAATTTGGCTTTTCGTATATTTAAAATATGTAACTTCGGTTAACTTGAGAATTTTATTTTAAAAGAATCAATTCGAGAATTATTGAAGCATGCTTAAAAAAAATTCAAATGTTTATTATAATATTTCTAGCAAGAGTTGTGTGTGTGCGTGAGAAAGAGAGGGGGGAGAGAGATTCATAATTTTAACGGAAAATTCATGTTGGACAAAAAAAGAGACAAAATGTTTGACAAAATTGACAAGTGTTGTGTGTAATTAGTGTTGATGTATTGAAAAAAAAGATTATGCTATATGTCAGTTTTGTTAAACTTTTTGTATTTGTTTATGTTCAAATAGCATAACCCAATTTTAATTCATATGTAATAAAATAATCAGTTGTGGGTAGATGGATGTTAAAAAATAAAACAAAATAAAGTAAAATGTCAAAAACAAAAAAAAAAAAAAAAGAAAAAACAAATTTCCCCATGACACAAGTGGTAAAATGGTAATCCAAAATAAAAGTACAATTCAAACCCAAACACAACACGATACCCAATTGAAATCTTCGATTGGAAACCTAAAATTAAAAATAAGGAAAATGGACTAATTAAGTAAATATATCCCTTCTCTTCATTTTTAATTTTAGATCGAGAAAAAGGATTAATTAAGAAAACATAAAAAAATTAATTCAAATATTCTCAAAAAAAAAACAATTCAAATAAAAAATTAAAGATACACAAAAAGTTAAGAAAAAAAGTCTTACATCATAAACCTAAAAGTAGAAATCATGAAAATGGATTAAGGAAATAAAAAAAATTAATCCAAATCAACAATCAAAGATAAGGGAAGAGAAATATTAGATGATCCGAATTTCTATAAGAAGATTGAAACCATAATTGGATGAAGATTCGAGGATAAGGCACAAAGAGGATAAATAAAGGAAATTTGAATCCAACACAAATATAACTACATAAATTAGAAGATAGATTGATCAGCGTAAACTTCAAAAAGGAAAAGATAAGGAAGATGTGGTGAAGAAGATAATTCAAGAAAAAATAAAAAATATAATTTCACAGATGACGTCATCAGAATCCTTATGAAGCCTGACCATTGGCCCGAAAAAACAAACTTCTCTTATTGTTAATATATAGATTTTTTTAAACATCCAACTATCATTAATACAAGTCACTACAAACTACCGAACCAATACATCGAAAGATACAACTAGACCATGACCCACATGGACTAGAGAAGAGAGCAAAAGATGCAATAGTGTGGGCAACCAACCTTTCGCAGGGAATATGACTGTAAGAGCCATAACCAAGCTTGGTCAGAATCAGAGAGGCATTATGCAAAAAGTCAGAGTCACCATTTAAATCTTGTACCAATGCGAGGCAGTCCAATTCGACACAATCGATCTTCAGCTTATTATTGCTAGCAAATTTTAATCCCAAAAGCAGTGCCATGGCTTGCGCATCTTCTACACAAGGAACTCCATCAAAACGCTTAGCCAAAACACCTATAACTATACCAAAATCATTGCGAATAATAGCTCCGACTGAGAAGCTACTCAAAACTTCGTTGACTACAGTATCGACGTTAGGTTTCAAGTATCCTGTTGGTGGTGCAATCCATTTAACTTCACTGTTATGCCTTGGACTAATCTGGGACTCCAAAGCTTGTAAGTAATTAGCTGCCAAACTCAAACTTGAGACCACAATTTTGGCTGGATCCTGTGCTTTCCCATCGTGTAGTAATTTATTTCAGGCAAACCAAATGCAACAAGAAGCCCAAAGTATTTGGCATAATTGATGATCATTACTAGAAACCGAGATAGCAAATATCACATCTTTAACCTCTTCCCAACCCTGATGGTTTTTTGATAAAATTCCACAAGCCAACACCTTGCCACACTTCTTTAGCAAAGGAACATTCGGACAAGGCGTGTTGTATATCTTCTATTTAAAAAGAGTGAGGGCATTTTTTTATCAAATTAACCCCAGTGGGAAGGCTGTTATCATAAGCTCTTCACCAAAATGTTCGTACTTTCGACAATACCTTTAGTTTCCATATTCTCTTCCACCACGTAGCATTATACTTTCTGCTATTTGAAGCTCCATCCGTAGGCTTCTTCATAAGAAGCTTGTACCCATTTTTGATGATCATAGTGCCAAATCAGCTTGTTTGGTATGCGTCCCCAGCCCATTTAGTTGGGAGACCGAGGATAGTGATTCTATTAGGAGGTCAGAACACCTCGTTAACTTTCCTTTGATCCCACTCGCCCGAAGGTGTGAGCAGATCAGCAACTCGGTCAACCTGTGAAGAGTACTTTGTAATGGGTCGAAAGCTAGGACCATTAGGAATCCATGGATCATCGAAGATACGATTAGATAAACCGTCACCCACTCTCCAACGTAGTGCCAGTCGCAAGAGATCCTTTCCCCAAAAAATACTCTTCCAAGTAAAAGAGTCACCAGGTTTGCATCGAGCATTTAAAAAATTTCTCCCAGGAAAGTATTTGCTTTGCAAGATTTTTGTTAAAAGAGAATCAGGTTGCTGCATTAGTTTCCATGCTTGCTTTTCAATAAGAGCTTTGTTGAAGGCCGAAAATTCTCTGAAACCAAGTCCACCTGCATCTTTGAGAAGACAGAGTTTTTGCCATTTGAGCCAATGAAGCTTTCTTTGGTGCACACCCCACCCCACGAAAAACTTGCCAATAGCTGACTGAATAGAAGAGAGGATCCCTTCTGGAATTCAGTCATCTATTGGCTAGGCCGGAGTTACTTGCAATACCGATTTAATGAAGATCTCTCTTCCTCCGATAGAGAAAAGACCCCATCTCCATACTGAAAGCCTTTTCCAAATTCAGTCTAGAATGATGGCAAAATCTCTCTTTTTGTGTTTTCCGAATGCAAGAGGAAATCCTAAGTAAGAACTCCATTTGTCTTCCAACCGAATGCCCAAAGAATGACTTTGTTATTAAGTTACTATGTAGTTTTTGGATTAATTTGATTGAATAATTACTTTAAAATTTATTTCATCAGATTTTCTATTAAAAGCTAAATTTTTTTCATACGTTGAGTGGTTATAGCAACTGATGCCAATAGTATTGGTTGATTTCCACTGGTAGTCAGCACGGGTGGCCCTAAGAATTTGGGTGTTATGTGCGATAATATAGAATGATGCCTCTTTTTCCATTAGCTTGTTGGCTTTATAGTAAAATGATTAATTTTTTGTTTTGACCTTTGATGATTAACAACAAGAATAATTCTATTTGGACAAAGAAAGAGACAAGGATGTGACAAAAGGACGAGTTGCGCCCATGTGATTACCATTAATGTAAAAGTGATGTGATCTACTGAAAAAGAATGCTGTCATATGTCAATTTTGTTTAATGTTTGTACCCCTCTTTGTTCAAATAGCACAACTCTTAATAACAAATATAGGTTTCAAATTAAGGTTGGCCTTGTTTATTTTTCTCAAATAATAAAATACATTTTCAATTTTTAACTCAATAACTTTCATTAAACATTTTAGTTGTCAATTCTGGATTTTATATTTTTTTATTTGTTGCTTGTTTCTTTTTCTAAAAATGAGTTTTTGAAAATTGCCAAAAACCTTTAATGAAGCAGGTTAACATCCCAACTCTCAAGACAAATTACTTTTATAGAAGCTTCGACTTTTTTTGAAAAATGAATTGGCGGGCACACATTTTTTTTTTTGGTTTATATGTAATATATATATATATATATATCTATATATATATATATATATATATATTCCCTTTTCATGGAATTCAACATTAGAGAAACGAAGGGTCAGGTGGCATTGCAATCAATTGCACTATTCATTGAATTGTTTGCTGTAATTTACTAGGTGATGGAATAAACATCGGAGAACTTGACACTGTTGCTACAACACAAGACGTGATTTGATGATTTTCTTTACAGTTTATATCTACGATTACTCATTCAAAAAATCTTTATCATTGCTAATTTTTTATCTTTCTGAAATTAAAGTTCAATTTTTCATGACTGACAATGGGTTCCGAATTCAATTTATATATTGGTGAAGGAAAACACGTAATAATGTTTGTATTTTTTGTTTTACTCGATTTTAGTAACGTTTGTATTAATATCATATATTATTTGAAATTATCTTTTCCGTACAACGCACGAGTCAGACAACTAGTTTGCATAATAAAAAAGCAACGTCGATAAGGAAATGAATCATCTTTGAAGTTTACGACGCCACAAACAAATGGTCTACAATAATTAATTATTTTCAAATATATATCCCAATATTCCTTTAGTGTGTAAAAATATACAGTTTTGTTCCCTTAATATTGGTGTTGATTTCTTAATACAAAGTGCGCTTATATCGCAACTCATGCCATCAATTATGAATCCCCTTTGGATGTATATCTATTTGATTCACAAAAGGCGGACCATGAGTTGTCACATAAAAGACCTTATGTTAATAAGTCATTATTGATCTTAAAGGAATAAAACGATGAAAGAAATAACATTTTATATATGAAAGTATATCCCTTGATAACATTTACACGTGTTAATGACACTCGCGGTAAAATAAAATAATGCAACAAAATATCTTCAACTGAAATATATCCTTCCAAGAGGAGAATGAACTCAATGTGAGAGGAGAGTATTTGAAATAATGATATGATGATACTATATTCTCATTTGATTTGATTCTATATTTTTGAATTAGTCAAAGTAGTTTATGCAAAAATTTAAGGTACCGATCTCTATATTTGTTACAGAGCCCACATATAGTGTAAAAAATACAAGAAACCACTAGTGATTTTATGAAACTAATGATGATTTCTTGTGTTTTATAACTATGACATGTTTTGTAACCGAGTCGACGTTGTTACTGTATAAAAAATGAGTAGTTTTTATAGTTAAGTTTGATGGCCGGGAAGTA
>CAVNYN010286355.1:0-55678 GCA_963692815.1 Nyctanthes arbor-tristis | reverse complement strand
ACGCTCTTCCGATCTCGTAGCTTTGTCTACAACAGAGGCTGAGTATGTTGCTATCACTGAAACAGGAAAGGAGGTGATATGGTTGAAAAAGTTTCTTGAGGAACTCAACTTGAAACAAAGTGAGTACGTCATTTATTGTGACAGTCAGAGTGCTCTTGAGTTGAGTAAGAACACTATGTATCATTCTCGCACCAAACACATTGATGTCAGATATCATTTGATTCATGAAGCGGTTAATGAGAAGCTTCTACAGTTGGAAAAGATTCACACTGATAAGAACATTGCTGACATGTTGACAAAGGTGGTTACCAAGCAGAAACTTGAGTTCTGTGCCCGCCACGCCGGTATGCATTCTAATTGATACACTTGAAGTTTGGATACCTCCCTCATGGACTGGAGGGAGAGATTGTTGGGCGGGTCTAGCCTATGATGATACTCAACTTAAACACAAGACATAAGTTGGAGGATGAATTAAGTAATTTGGTTAAATAAAAGTAGAAGTCTTGAGAGACACAAAATCTTAGATCAAATTGGATTTGGTTTGTTTAATATATATATATATATATATGTTAATCATGCATGAGGGCGTGTGTGTTGCGGCTAAAAGGAAAACAAAAAGCCATAAAAAGGTTCACGCACGGGAAACGGAAAAGAGGCGTCAGAAGAAAGGCAAGAAAAACAAAAAAAAAAAAGGCAGACACAATTACACAATAAACGCACGGAATTCGAGGGAATTCGAGAAAGAAAATTCGGCCTTTTATTTTCACGCTTGGGGACGAGTTTCGACATTTGATTTGGTGTTCGACTTCTTCACGTGGGGGTTTCTCTAAGTTAATTCTTGGAACTGAGTTAGGTGATATTTTCTTCATATCTTATTGTTGATTATTGAGTTCCATATATTGTTAGATGAGTTATTGTGATGCCAAAAATATTGTTCTTGACGGTGTTGTGTGATTGTGGTAGTGTGTGGTTACCTCTTGATTTAGGGCGATAATCTTGAGATGATAAACATTGTATTCCCATTATTATTTGGTGATAGTGGAGTTGTCGGTTTGCTCCGTTGATTTTCCTTTCTCATTGGAGGGTTTTACGACGTTAAATAATTCCTAGTGTTATTTAAATTTCCGCACGTATATTATTGTTTGATATATTAATTGCCTATTTTAATCACACGGGTTTAGGGAAATTGGTTATATTCCCAACATTCTATACAACGCGGGGATTTTTCAAAGTTTTTGTTGCAAAATCTCTCATCCTATTTGGCCCGCATGGTTATGCGTTCAATGAATTTGAAATAAACTTGACATTGCTATACAGACAACAAAGAGAGTGAGGGATTTTATTACAAAACCATCAGAAGGTTTTTGATTATTTTCATCTAACATATACAAAAGTATAATGATAGTGCACACACATACAATCTCATCATCATTATCGTCGGGGAAATGTACATGCTTAAAAGTTCTAGCTGTAGCCAAACTTGAAGTTAGAGTTGGTCAGGGATATATATGTATTACAACGGATGCACAGATATTTTGAATTGAATGAAACGTTGTCCAGTGATTCTTTCATTATTTTTAATATTATATGAATGCAACCTTTTATTATATGAATGCAACCTATTAAAGTTTTGAGAAAATACTTTTGAGTTTTAATTAGTTGAATAAATGTAGAATGGTATAAATTTGCAGAGAAATGAATTCAAGGAAAACTTTCAAGAATTTCCTGAAAGTTTCGTTAAAAACTTCCCATTTTATATGGCGTATATAGATGCGCGCCACGTATATTTCAAATTTAAACCATATGTATTTTAAATCTACATGACATGCATACATGTATATCATATGAGAGGAAATTTTTTTAACAAAACTTCTGAGAAGTACTTGAAAGGGACTCATAAATTGAAATTAAAAGTTGCTTACTTAATGAGTTTTTTTCTTCTGTTTTTCCCTCCTTTTTGGTCCCCCCCCTCCTCCTCTTTTTGAGGGAAAACATGAAATGGTGTTGAATTAAGAAAAGAAATAAAAATTGTATTGTGAAGATGTAAAATAAATGGTAATTGGTTTTTAATCCTTAATTACATGATATATATAATTTGTATGCATATTTTAGATATATAAAGTAATTTTAATGAGTTTAATTGATATATGAATAGATCATGGCCATTAGATTAAGTAAAATAAAAATTAATGGAAAAGATTATTTGTCACACATATTTATCAAATATATTGGTTCATCAAACGCTCCCTATAACGAGGATAAAAGAAAATCCCCAATCTTAGTGCCCTTAATCACTACAAGAAATGTCGCCAGTAGCGGCGACAAATGTCGCTGCTACAGGCCCAAAAGTCGCCGCTATAGACCTACAGCGATGACTTTTAGCGACGACCATATTGTTACTATTAGCCCGTACATGTTGCCTTATAGCGACGACTATGGACCCCGTAGCGATGACGTATATAGCCGCAACATGGATGCCGCCGCTGTAGACCCCATGATTTTGGGCCACAAAAAATATTTGACCCAACCTACCAAACCTGACCGAAGCCTTGTTTAATTGAGGCATTATTTTGCCTCCGCCAAGGCTTGAACCCAGAAGCTCCCCTTCACACTCCAAGCCTTTCACTAATTGAGCTAAAGTGATTTTTATTTCATTGTTTTCACTAATCTGAAACGTATGCTGCGATTGTAGCACTTGACAGATAGCTAAGATTTTGTTCATATAATAATTGTCAATCATGGGGAAGGCTCTTCATTGTCTTTTTCCAGCATACTGGATTTGCTATTTTTAGTGTTATATTATGTAGAACTAGATTTCCGCTCGCGCGTTGTACGAGTAAAGCTCTAAAGGAATTTTATACATAAAATATAACATAATTATATTTGTCTTAATGTCATAAAGAAACTAAAAAACACAACATGTATGGAATTAATGTGCATCCTACGTTTGCAAGTAACATGCAGTCAATTCTTTATTTTGATGACATAATTTTAAATTTTTATTATTTGTCCATCACCATCTCGTTGAACCACTAATTTTTTTATTAATTCTTATTTTTTATTTCCTTTAAAGAAAATAAAACATGATAGCATAATTCTATATTAGTTTCACATTCGTGCATTTACGGACATACTATACTTCACACCCGTACATTTCACGGATATATTATAGTGACAAAGTAAAATACAATCGAGTAGGAGAACATAAAATTATGAAATTATATAATCAAACAAAGTAAAATTGAAATCTATTAGGCAAATATGAGATATATCTAACCAAAATATAATACGTAGATAGAATTTCAAAATAAAAATATTAAATTAAATGATTAAAAGGAAACGTATAATAATGAGGAAAAATATAATAATAATATTGAAATCTAGATTGATATATTATCTATTTTCATGTAATTCAAATCTATTAGGCAAATATAAGATATATCTAATCAAAATATAATATGTAGATAAAGTCTCAAAATAAAAATATTAAATTAAATGGTTAAAAGGAAAAGTATAATAAAAAGGAAAAGTATAATAATTGAACCAATAATTTTTTTATTAATTCTTACTTTTTGTTTCCTTTAAAGACAATAAAACTCGATAGCATAATCTATATTTGTTTCACACTTTTGCGTTTCACGGACATACTACATTTCACACATGTGCATTTCACAGACATATTATGTTAACAAAATAAAATACAATGGAGTAGGAAAATATAAAACGATGAAATTATACAATTGAACAAAGTATAATTGAAATACATTAGGCAAATATAAGATATATCTAACCAAAATGTAATATGTAAATAAAATCCCAAAATAAAAATATTAAATTAAATGATTAAAAGGAAAAATATAATAATAAGGAAAAGTATAATAATAATATTGAAATCAAGATTGATATATTATCTATTTTCATGTAATTCAAGCTTATTAGGCAAATGTAAGATATATCTAGCCAAAATATAATATATAGATAGAGTTCTAAAATAAAAATATTAAATTAAATTAAATGATCAAAGAAAAGATATAACAATAAGGAAAAGTATAATAATTGAACAAATAATTTTTTTTTATAAATTCTTATTCTTTATTTCCTTTAAAGATAATAAAACCCGTACATTCTCGGACTACTATGCTTCACACTCATACATTTCACAGACATATTATGTTGAGAAAGTAAAATACAATATAGTTGAATATAAAATCATGAAATGATATAATCGGAGATAGAGTACCAAAATAAAAATATCAAATTAAATGATTCAAAGGAAAAGTATAATAATAGAATAATGACATTAGTAAATTGGTTTTTTTAAAGAAGTGAGACAATGAGAGAGAAAATTATTTCTAATTCTGCCTGACAATCAATTGAGCCAGACAAACTCTGCTTACACACACACTATAAATTAAAAAATAGACACTTTCCCTCAGCACAACTGTACAAGCATTGAGAACATTTAAGGTTAGCTAACATTCGAGCATGCAAGAAGGAAAGAAATGCTTGATCACAAAAGAAAATAAAATGCTCGTATCAAAATTAATAAGACAGAATTTGTTAGATCAGTCTCATAGCCATGGTTTAAGCTTAGCAGCTTTTTTGCCCAAATATAGAGCTTAAGGATTTCTAGAGTGAATACATTAATTATTATAATCACATGAAGGACCAATGGTACAAAAATGATATAAGATTTTGGGAATTTAGCACCAAAATTTTCACCTTTAGGACTAAAGAAAAAACAGTTCAGGGACTAAATGAGCTAATTAATCACCGATAGTTGAAATAGGTGATTTTCTCTTATCCTCTTTACAGAGAGACTGATCATCACCATCTCATCACACAAAACTTAACCTAATTTGTTTTGTTGCGGCATGAAGATTATTCAGGGGCTAAATGCACCCATTACCGATGGTTCAGTAGGTCCCCCCCGGGCCCCTTTTTCTCTAGACACACACGCAATCCTATATATATGTCATTAATTTCTGCTTGAATTGTAAATTTTGTCAGGGCGACAGGAAGATTATTCACAAAAAAACTGGATCCTTAATTCTGCCTGAAGAGTTGGTAATCCAGGCGCTCAAAGAACTTCCAGTCAAGTCTTAATTTAAAGCTTGTTTGAAGCTCTTTATTTCTGCAATTTATAAATGAAATTTATTATGAGTGGAAATAAGTGATGGATATTTAATTGAAGTTTGAAATGTGTGGTGATTGTTGAGTAGTTGTCAAATCAACAGTCAAATCATAATAGGTAAATTTATAAATGGAAAAAATAAAGAGGTTCAAATAACCCCTTACTTCGATTCAGGCGCATTTCAAAGCAATAGGGATCCATAATTGTTGATCCTTTTTTCATTTCATTGCATTGAGTCCGCTCCCATTCTCGACCTGGCGGTATCAGCCTACTAATTCAGACAAAATCCGTGTCTCCTCACAAAAGATTTAGTTTTGGAACGTATTTCTATTGTTTCCAGCTGGAACAAGCTAATTGTTCAGCCCCTAAGCTTGTTTTTTCAGATAGGTGGGGATCCTGGAATCCTAGAATCCTAGAACTGCAGCCTGTATGTCTGTATCCCCTAGTACCCTTTAATGTCTTTCGCCTGCAGCCTCGTTATATTTTAGGGTTCAATCGCTCCTCTAATGAGTACAAAGTGGTATCCGCTTGTCCACAGTATCAGAAACCTTGTTTAGTACTAGTTCACACTTTGGGCGCTCGTTCATGGAGAACTATTGATCTTACTGGCGCCCATCACCTTGGTCTGTATAACTATTCTCGTAAATTAATTATTGCTTGTTGTGTCAACAGCGTATTGTATATTTATCCATACACTACAGGTAACATGATAGTGTTTGATCTAGAGACTGAGACTTCTCGACTTGTACAGGCTCCCGATACTAGTGATGAGAAATTTAATGGCCGTCAGCTAGATGATGTAAGAGGCAATCTCGTTCTATACAAACCTTCCGATCTGTCGAAATTAGTTTGGAAATTTATAGATGAAAAAGGCGGAAGATGGGAAAAGGAGAGCAAAAGTACCTTTCCTTCAGAGTGGAATAATTTGAATTCTCCCAACTGGTTCAGAGATTTCCCATATTACTTTCTCTATGATTTGAAAAGAGTCCCGACTTTGAAACAAAAACTGGGTCGAGGTTTTTATTTTTTGTAAGCATGTGGAAACTTTGTTTGATGCTTAATAGCAAACATTTAATGTCAATTACATATAAGCATTGAAGCCAAATAGATTATTTATAGAGACCTTATTTTATTATCTGGTTATTATTATTGTTGTCGTGATTATTATTATTTTAATGGGAGCTTGTTTCTATAGAGGAGTTAAAGGATATAGAAAAGTTAATAGCTGCAATTAATGGGATCACTAGAGGCTCATGAACAAAAATTAGAAAGGCGAAAAGAAGTTGAATTGGAAAATGCCTTTCAGTCTGAGATAAACATATCGTCTCAGAAATTTGAAGAAAGTGAGAAGAATTTCAAAGAATATTCTTGAAATAGAAATGAAAATGATGATAGTAATGGCAAATTTCCCATGTGGGATTTGCAAAAAAAAAAAAGAAGTCATTTGGAGAAAGATTGCTGGTCAAAAGGAAAAGATCAGTGCAGATTTTGCAAAAGATATGGAGATAAAGAAAAATATTGTCATTACAAAAAGAATCATCAAGCTACTTTTTCTGAAGGAAAAGGCTCAGAGAGACTTTTTTTCTATGCCTCCTACAAAGATACTACAAAAGAAAAATGAGATACATAGTATATAGATAGTGGCTATGATAATCATATGGCAAAGGATGGAAGTATTTTTTGTGGCCTAGAAAAAATAAAAAGAAAAATAAAGATTGAGAATGGTGATTGTGTTGAAGCAATAGGTAAATGTACTATTGCTATTGAAACAAAAAAAGGGGAAAAAGATATATTAAGGACGTGATGCTGATTCCAAGCATAGACCAAAATCTATTAAGTATTGGTCAAATGATGAAAATAGAATATGCAATACACTTTGAGGGGAACTATTGCACAATTTATGACAAACTAGATAAATCTCTCATGATTGCAAAAATAAAGAAGGAAAATCGTTGTTTTCCTATTCAAAAATTCAAATGAAATATTCTACTGGAGATGCTTACTGCAATCGGGAGAAGAGCCAAGCTGAAAGGAAAAATTTCAGTATTCCGACACTCTAAGTAGAACAAGAGGATAAGGCCAAGGAGGAAGCTAAAATTGAAGAACAAATAGTCCCGCCACATCAACTAAAGACAATAGGACCATCAGAAGAATTCACGCCTAGAAAGACAAGAAGGTTATCACACATCTACAACATATGCAATCTGATGATCATTGAGCTAGAAAATCTACAAGGAAATATCAAGGCGAGTAGACATGGGTGAGCAACAACAAGAAGCTACAGAAATTTGTTCAAACAAGAAGCAGAAGCAAACAATGAAATAGAGCTCAAGCAAGGCAAAGCTACAAAGCAATATTTCCACAAATGCACTACTGCAAGCCAAGTTCAAAACACTACGAGACATGATTGGAGTAAGCGAAATGTGCATCAAGGAGGAGTGAAGAAAAGTGATGCACATTTCATTTCTAGAAGAATCAAGAATGGCAGCCGTTTTGGAGAGAATTTAGAGAATTATCTACAATGATTGCCATATGAATAACTAGGAAATGTCTAGATATTAATTTTGAGCCACAACCATGAAGTTGGTGGTGGAATGCACCGCCATGCACAATCTATAAATAGGCAGTGAGCTCTCAATTGTAAAGTAGAGAAATCTTGAGTGAAAACTTGTATGAAATTTTGAGTGAAAAATTTTGTCTGCCACTTCCTATTAAACACTTTCCATTTTTCAACCTCACTTGTAAAGTAGAGAAATCTTGAGTGAAAACTTGTATGAAATTTTGAGTGAAAAATTTTGTCTGCCACTTCCTATTAAACACTTTCCATTTTTCAACCCTCCACTTATCCCAATTCCCATACTCTAAATTACTACTACACTAATCCAAAAAAAAACCAACAAAAATTTATGAAATTACATGCAACTTTTTAATACCGTGATAATCTTATCTCTATTCTAGACATTCATTTACTTTGCAAAAATTAGAATATGATGTGATTGTCGAAAAAAATGAAGTTTTTGTCAATTTGGATTTTACTAAAAATTATGAAATTATTTTAAATTTAATATCATTATTTTTTATAATAATCTCCTATATCATTCACGAATAAATTTCTTTTGTATAGATTGATATAATGTGATTTTTTTTAAAAAAATTAGAACTGTGAAAGAAAAAATTACTTGTTTTTGTGATAATAATAAATTATTTATTTATTTTGAAAAGAAATTAGTCTTTCATTCATTAATGAAATTCACCACGAACTGATAAATGAAAATGGATATATAATCAAACCAATAAAAAATTAACCGTGATAATAATAAATTATACTCATTATTTTTGTATAAATTGAATGTGATATGATTGTTTAAAAACTAGAGTGACAAGGAAAAACGAGTTTTGAAATTTCTTATTTTAAATTTTTATTAATTATCTATATGTAAACAGATTTTATGAAATCCATAAGAATTTGAGGGTGATAGGTCGGATTTTAGTAAGAATGTTGCAAGTGTATTGTTAAACTTAGAATACATAGAATCCTATTAAAATCTACCATTTAATGAAATTCATCAGATTCCATAAGTAATTGATGACACAATAATTCTACAGAATCCATATAATTCTGAATTGAGGACACCGTATTTCTATGAAATCCACAAAATTCTAAATTGGGGATACTTGAAAGTATATAGATTTCTAAAAGTCTCCAAATTTCATATTGAGGATACTCCTTATACTTCATTCAATTATTATTTCCCGGTATAGGCAAGTCAAAATTTCCGCCTAAATCTAAAAATAGGCCGTTCAATTTTATCTAATATATAGATTGGGACTGAACATCGAGTTCTCTTCTACCACCACATTTGTCATACACTATGACACCATATGACACATGTGCCACATGTATTATATGATGTCATAATGTATGACACATATGATGCTGTATCATTTTCACTTAACATCTACAAGATAATTTGTTTTTCTCATCTTGTTCTTCACCAATTTTTTCTACGGAGACTAACGTGGTCTCCACCTCTAGTGCTTTCTTGTCTTTTACAGTAGAGACCGCTTGTAGAAAAATTTGTTCTTCGCCGTGGAACAGAATTTTTCTTTTTTTTTTTTTTTCTGGTCATGAATCCTTTTTTGTGGCTGTCGGGAACCGGCCTCCCGGTAAGTCTTATCAGTAAAATAAACCCAACCAAAATCCAGTGCAGGCGACTGCCTCCCCTGGAACCCAGGTGGCTCTGCCCTAAATGTCAACTGGATTTTTTTTTTTTTAATAACCAATGAGTAAATGAATTAGTAATGTCCAAAAACATTTTTCTGATGTCTTCAAATCTTTAATCTTTGCCATTTCAGTTCTCGTCAGGCCATCTTATTTTTAGCAATGAACTAAATTTGATCAAGTGCTACTCAAGGACAAGGTGTTGTTTATTTAGACACTCGTCAGCAATTGTTTTATTGCAACCTGAAGCACACTAGCCTGTTAAGAGAAACTTGATAGTAGAGTTTTTGGAACATTAGTATCATGATCTCTATTTTTATAGAACTATGTTAATTGAGAAAGAACTATGTCGCCAAATTTCATGTTCAAATTGAGTTCTACGGCCTGATGGACTGACTGCCCACTTTGTTTGATCCCTATATATGTTGTAGTAATCACTTTTCTGCTTGAACACTAGTCCAAATATTACTGGATTAACTTGAAATATGCAGTCAAACTTTGGGATGATGGGTTTCTGATCTTATAACATATTGCTTTTATTCCCTGAAGAGATCTAGTTGGACAATTGAAACCCATCATATCATGGACCGGATTCAATTGGTTTGGAGTAGATTGACTGGTAATGCATACTGCTCCGCATCTAGATTCTTGACTCAATGCCAAGTTAATAAAGGCACATATTCATTGTTAACATTTTGTTTTCTCGGTTAATTAGAGGCTCTCTTTTCTTTTTGTCTTTTCTATTTGGACTGACTTTTAGAAGCAGCATATGTTTAACGGCAAAGGGTAAAGAAAGTTGAAAGTGGTATATAGACTAGTTTCGCTATTGGTTGCAGCGTCACATGAGATTTTTAGTGGATGTCAATTTTGTATGGAGAGTTTTCTCAATGAGCAGGGTAATTGAGCTAGGCTCTTCCATGTCCATAACTGGAGATGCTATGACATGGGTTTGCAATACATTAAACCTTAAACCCCTGAGCTCTGCCAGGGTGGTTTAGATGTTTTTTGAGGCTTTTCTTGGCAGGGCCATAAATCAGTGGAGAAACTTGAGGGCATTCCTGTCTGTTGCTACTTGTGTGACAAAACATAGGATTTGTAAGGTTTCTAGGGGAATGCAGGATGCCAGTCTTGCAGACTCTTTCAGACAATTAAAACATTATATGAAGATTAGCAGTAGTAATTGACCACTTTGTTGTCTTCTGCTGTTTACTTTTTTGTAACTGCTTTATTTATGTCTATATCTTAATTTGTCCCTAACACATTCCGCTTCTCCTTTGATGCTGGTGGGAACGATTCGCCCAAATTCTTTCCGACTTTTGTTTGTTGAGAAGTCTAGGTCCAGGTTGTTTTCAGCCCATCGTGTAATTGGTTTGGGTAACATCTCTTTCTGCTATATGCTGAATTCCAATGTGAACATACTGCTTTCAATTAGCATGCCATAGTTATTAGTAATGGATGATATATAAAAGAACCTTTTTGCTTGCTCTGCTACTCAAACTCTTGTTCCCCAATATCACATGGTTTCTGTACCATTATGTCAATTTCCTGCTGAGAAACTTATTGAGTAAGGTGGTAGTTGTTTTCAGCTTCTACAAAATGTTGATCTCTATAGCCAGATTTCCTATAGCCTGTTTCAATTGCTACTTCCTACTTTTATACCTTGACGCAATTAAGTTTGTGATGGCATTATTCCACTGTGATGGGGATTATTATATGAGCAGAATATTAACTTGCCTGAAAATCTTAAGATCTTTCCTGGCGTGTGACCATTTACCATCTATATATTTGACGAGTAATGCTACACTTGCACAGAAATTTACATAAAGTTTGACACAGTGAACACTTGACGTGATCTCATTCACCTACACATCACATCACTTTCAAATCAATGGCCATCACATGGCCGCATATATCTATGTCAAACTTCATATACAATTTTTATGTACAACTAGAATTATCCATTTTTGATTAGTTGTTGTTCTTGATGTGTGAAGCTTATTGAAGTTTGTATAATGATTATTCGTTATATTGTTTTCCAGCCCCTGATGAAATTTCTTACATGTACTTTCTCCTGAATTGGAAACCAGACCTTGCAGTTGTACCCCCCCCCCCCCACCTGAAAGCTTTATCCTAGCATTTATCTGCCGCTCCTTTACAGTCCAAAACAACTAGGTCTCTTATACTCTCTCAACTTGAATCATTTTGAGTTTAATTAAGAATAATTTAATAAATTATTGTGAGGATGATGCTTTCTTTTTCGAAAAAGAAGAAGCAAAAGAGAATGAGGCTTGACAGTATAAATTTAGAAAAAAAAGGGGGGGGAAAAAGAATGAGGAGGTTTCATGAGATAAATTCAGTTTTGCTGGATGAGTTGATGTTGGAAATATTCCGGCACCTGGAGTCAGAGCAGGACCGGGAAGCACTCTCCTTGGTAATGGTGTGTTAGAGGTGGCTCAGTCTGGAGAGGTTAAGCCGAAGACCATCAGCATTGGCTTCACAGAAGGCACCAATACACTCCTTAAGCTTCTAACAGATTGATACACCAATGTGTAGAATGTTTCCATTTATGAATCCGAGGATTCTGTTTTCTACAAACCCAGATCCATGCGTGTAAGTATTCATTTTCATATAGATATTAATGATGAACCACTCGTTCTTATCTGTTTCATTTTGTTTGGATGAGATGTCCTGTTTTGCATAAACAATTTGAAATATATGGGAAAAATAGATACGAAAAGAAGACTAGAAGTGTGCAATATTTTGACCTATAATGATTTTTCTCTGACGAAGTATTTGATTTGTAGGACTGGAGGCCTCATTTATCAAATGAATAATTTGTAAAGATATTTTTCCACTTAAAAAAAAAAAAAAAGAGCGAGAAGTTTTCAGTTTGGTATGAATTCTGAAGCATAAATCAGTTCGCCATATAACGCCTTGAATCTCTATAGAGTTTCCGTATGTTACTTTACAATCATTATGAAAGTTTAGAGCAACTACTCATTTTTCATCTGGTAAGACAACTACAAAAGTATACTGCATCCTATCTGGGGAATTCATCTGTAGATTCAACTGTTTGCTTGAGCAGTGAAAAAACAAGAAAATAAAAATTTCCTCCCACATTTTAGATGTTATGTTATTAGGTAAAATATAGATTCTTAATTTCAAAGTATATATTCCCTCTGTCCCATAAAAATAGGCTCATATCAATTTTTCGCGTAAATTAAGAAATGTGAATTAATGTGTTTGCAAATACAAAATTTACAATTACTTCTCTAATATGCTCTTATTCAATATTGAATCACTCGTGTATTTAGTCAACATAGTCATTAACTGGACTAAGGGCATATTTTGAAAATAAATTATTAACTTCACCGTCGTTTATATAAATGGACTATAATTTGGGATAAATAAAAATAGAAATTGGGCCTATTTTTATTGGACCGAGGGAGTACTTTTTATGGGCTCTTAGCTAGGCAGAGGAAAAGGCCCATATTAATTAGGATACATAGCACTGCTTTGATTCCTGTTGGAAATGATCCTAAAATAGGGGCAGCTAATGTCTTTTTCTGGTAGTTAATATCTATCATTGACACTAAAATACTTGCATTAAATGTAAAGCAAACCATAATCATAGACTTCATTAGAGCATCTCGATAGGCACATGTGGCACATTAAATGCTTGACATTGTGAAAGGCAATGTATATTCCAGACAATGTCTACCATTAACTTAATTCAATCCCTCCAATCAAATACGTTTTGGGGCACATTTGCAGCATGCACATTGTTGCTTGGAGATGCTCTTAGCTAAATACTGAGGAAAGTTGGACATTGCTCCTGTGGTTGTTCCATGAAACGAAAAGATGTTTTCTTTCCCTTCTTTATTTAAGTGAAGTCTGATAACAAGCACGGGACGATCCGAAGTTTTGTGGTCTCTATTTGACAAAGTTTGTACTGCATTTGAAAATATTTTCAGGACATATGATAAGTTCTGATTCATGGACTCGTTAAGAGCAGAATGTTTCTTATGTCTGAAGCCAAAGTCCAAGAATGATGCTTGCTCACTTTTTAACCAGATGATAGCTTGGTCTTGATCATCTTTGAAAATACTTGGCCGAGCGAATTCCCAAATTTATACCAATGAAAACTTCTGTCTCCTCCAAGAAGGAAGAATCAGTCTCCTTGAACTTTACATAGTATAATTGGTAGTTTACTCTCATAAACAGCAAAGATAGAAAGCTTATAATAGGAGATAAATATTTGTGGCTTGCACAGGATTATAACAACTAAGTGTACTACATTTGGAGAACTAGACAACTATAAACTCTTACAAATTATGGTAAAAGTTACTTGCCAATGGCCAAATGTTCACATTATATGTGACTGTTTCTATTTATTGTAATTAGAAAACTCAATATTGTTAATTTGTCTTAAGAATTTCATCTAATTTGTCAAAGCTACTTGGAAGATACATTTTTGTTGGTTGGTTCTACTCAAATATACCCATTTGAATATCTTTCTTTGCTCTAGCTGCAAGTGGGAAAACGTGTCATTACTCAAATATGTCATATAAATAAATTGTCTCTTAGTAATAGGAGTAAACAAAATGAAATGAGAAAATATTGTTTATCAGACTTTGGGTTGGCTGCTATTGGAGGGGGCTTTACCAAACTTGAAAGTCTGAAGTTGATTAGTTGCTCTAGTATAACAGATGCAGAGCTAATATCTATGGTTGATGTTGTTTGCAAGAAAGAAAACTTACTTCTTTCATTCCATGTCAAAGAGTATATATACAATGTACAATAATCAGCTATCAACTATGTACACTTAAGTCCCTAGTAATAATAAACTATCAATTTGGTATATATAATTCTATATTCAACTGTTGAGAACTGTAAATTGCTGAAATCTCTTGATTTGAAGGTGATTGGCTGCTTGTACTAGATTCTGCCCTTTTAATTTTATATATATATATATATATATATATATACTTGGACCAAAATATTAACATGCTGTCTCTAAGTCACTGAAGTACATTTGCGTTATATATGACTGTCAATTGTGAAAGTCACTATTTTTGTGACATTCCTACTTTTAACTTTTCCATGGTGACATTATACATAGTTTTGTAGATCTGGAATAGTTTTTCGTATTTATGTAAATGATTATATTAAGGAAGCTGCATAGAATGTTAATGGGTGTGGAAAATTATAAATGAAATTGGGTTTCTCTTGCTTGTAGGCAGAAAAGGGTTAAAATGGATGGAAAATGTGGATTAGAGGTTTTCCCCCTTTATTTCTGCCAACATATTTCAAGGAACTTCTGTATAATGATTGCTTCTAAAATCTATGACAAAATCATTTATGCTTGTGTTTTATTGCTATGACTAAGTATGCTTTTGTATGTCCTTATTATCAAGCAATGCTGTGTTGGAGATAAAAGTCTAGCTGCTATTGGAAGATATTGTACTCAACTGGAAGTTCTGAATTTGGCGAATTGTGATAGCTTGACTGACCTTGGATTGACTAAGTTTGACCGTCATTCTGCAAGAACTTTGATGTCACTTTGTATACTTTGTATTTGTAAGTGTAGAGGACTTACAAATGTCTCTTTAGAAACTGTGGGATTTCACTGCACATCTCTTGTGAATTTATCAATAGTATTAGAGCCATCAATGACAATGGTTTGCTCTGTGTAGCGAAAGTATGCAGTCTTCTCAAATCTCAGTATAGAATGCGAAAACATAACAGATGAAACTTTGCAGGCTGTTGGACGTTCTTGTTTATCATTGGAATTATTGGACTATATCGTTGTTTGAAATTGACTAACAAGTAAGTTATCCTTTGATGTAGAAATTGTGAATCGTTGTCCCAAATTTCAAATTTTAATGCTATTGGCCTAACACTATTCTTGACCTGATTAGTCTCTCTCTCTCTCTCTCTCTCTCTCAGTATTAAAGCTTCGCTTACATGCATGGTCAATCTGCCTAAGAGGATCTGCTTAATTTGGAGGCTCATAAGATTTGGTTTTCATTTATTTATTTTCCTGGCACCAGACTTTTTACTATTTTAGCATATTTTGTGACTCCATACGTTTGACTCTTCATGTTCATGCATTGTGGAACCACTATGACTTGTTCCTCTAAGCTATAGTTAATGCAATTTTGTGGTTTTTTTGTTCCTTCAATGCAATTTTGTTTTTGTTGTCCTGTTGCTTGTTCAGGTTCCCTCTCTCTGCCTCCCCCTTCCTCTCCCTGTCTCTCTCCATTTATTTTTCTCCTTGGGTTGGGGTTGGTGTTTGATTTTTTCACAGCTTTCGGTGTCTGTTTCACGTGCAATGAGGTATTACCATTTTGCTTGTTAGTTTCATAAGTAAGGTGGAAGAGTTGATTTTATTACAATTTTCTTATTGTTTGAACTTTATATAGAAATCTTACATTATAATATGAGCTTCAAAGAGTTGTCCTCTCCAAAATATTCCCAGTTTTGCTGAAAGAACTCTCTAGTATTCCTTACCCCATTTATACAATTAGCCCTAGCCTTATTCTACGGAAGTCCCATCTAAGTAATTATCCTTGAATATACTTTCTTAAATTTTTCTGAAATAGAATAATTATTCTATTGATTTGGAATATTGTGTTTATATGCATTCTTTAATATCTTTATTTCTGTACTTAAGTTTAGGGGTGGAATGAAATCGGAGAAAGGATAACTACATGCCATATTTTTACCTTGGCCTTCACCCTACAGGAGCTTTTATGCGATAGGAAAAGGATGTAAAAAGTCGAAAACTCTTAGCATAAAAAGGTGGTACTCTAAATGAGTTGCGTTTGGATTCTATTGCTGTTGGTTGTGCAGAGGTCATACGCCTTCAAGTCAATGCTTGCTTCGATATTGGAACTGCTGGACTGATATCCATTGGAAAATTAGCTTGCAGTTAAGTTATTAGATTGCCTTGTATCTTTCACATCTTATTATGCTCTTTTTTTTTTTTTTTTATTGGGGATGTTAACAATGTTTCCAGTTTCTGGTTTTGGACTATGTAATGCAGCCACCTTTCTGAGTTAGTGTTGGAGAGCATGACGTTTGGACAATGACGCTCTACACATAATTGGCATTGGCTGCGAGCATTTGCAATCTCTGCATTTGATTGGTTGCTTAGGCACTGGGGAGGAGGAAACCTTCAGTTGTTTAACTAGACTCTGCAGGAACTTGAAGAAGCTCTATATTCTTCAATGTGAGGTACATGCTTTTTTCTATGTTGTATGCATCACATTTCAAGCATTTATGTTTACAGTAACTCTATATCCTCGAAAGTAATATCATTTTTTGTTGGGAAAACACCCTAGTGCGTTGGTGTTTTTTCTCAATGTGAGATTACAAATACATCACGATTTAACACTTAAAAGATTCCCTCTATCTCAATTGATTGTGTTGTCTTGGGATGACTGTTCTCAGGTTTGTCGTTTTCTGGCACTTTTTGTGATTTTGGAAGGCATGTGGGAAAGAAGTGGAGAAAAAAAAGAAGAAAAAGTGGACCCTACACTTTTGCTTTTTGATCTCTCCTGCTATGTCACCTCTGCTAGACGTAGCAGGTTCATTTAGGAGCCTATGCGTGTCACTGTGTCTTTCATTTCCCTCCTCTGCCCTTCTCCAAAAGTGCGTTGTTATTATCTCTTTCCATTTCTTGGTAGAGGCAAGGCAGGGTACTAAATTTTCTTTTGGTGAATTTGCAGTTATCAATGCTGTATTATTGTAAGAGCACATAGCTGATTCTTCCAACCAAACAACAGAAATGAAATCAGCAAAGTGCGGTTGTAGAAGTCACTATTCTCTCTGTTGTGATGAAAACATTGTTGAGAAAGGATCATTCTGAGCATTACCATCGCACACCGTTGATTTTTGGCCTATTTAACATTCATAATTGTATCATTTAATGTCTGCCTTGTATCTGGATTTATCAGCATTACATTGCCTGTCGACTCATTGAGTAGATATGATCCTGTGCGTTGTTAATTTACCAGGATTGATGATGATGATGGAATATCAGCAATTGCTAGAGCTTGGCCTCAATTCAGTCGTCTGGAAGTAAGCGGTTTAGAGGTGTGGTCTATGTTTCTATCTCCAGCGTGTATTTGTATTACCGGTGAATTAACTTACCCATGTTAGCATACTCATCCTATTGCTAAATAGAATTTGGTTAAACTAATAAAAGACACATCTTACAAGAGTTAACACACACTAAACAAATCTCCATTACTCTACTTTCTTTTGAAAGCAGAAATAAGTTGCTAGCAGGGGCGTAGTTTTGTTCAGGAGAAATTATAATCTCACTTAAAAGACTATTAATTTCACAATGTATTCTGGAGGACCGCTCCTATTTATTATAATCCTGTCATAATTTCTCCCAAGCAAGCCATTATTATTGTTTAAAAATGTATTTATTATTGGTTGTTGGATTCTAGGCGATGGAGGAATGGCGGCACTAAGTCAAGGGTGTCCATTAAGGATTTGAAGATATCTGACCGTTGAGGAATAACATATGAAGGTCTTACTTATATAACTAAGAAATGCAAAATTTATTAGAATCCTGCCGCATGATGTCTTGCCCTCAAAGTCTTTGTGATGTTATGTCAAAAACTAGAGAAAATAGGGGTTGAGGATTGTGTTGGGAATTAAGGCAAATTCCCCGATTACGCCTGCTGGACTGTTGTTCAAGGAATTTAATTGAGATAAGGAAAAATAAAAGAACGAAGACAAATTTAACGGACTGTCAAAGCTTTCCACTATATGATTGAAGTCGCTACAACCATATAGAATTTTCATTCGTCAAAACCCATTCCCTAAGTACAACAAGAAAAATATACCAAACTTTACCGCATCTACCAATTTCTACCCTTTGCCTAACCCGCGAAGAATTAAAGAAATCCCAAGACGCTAAGCTACTATTTTTCTTCACAAGACTCCTTGACCCGACCCAAGTAACACTAAGAAAATCACCTTGAGTTTTACCACACTTAATTTTCTACCCTTCGAACAAACCACGAAGAGTTACAAGAAAACTCTTCAAGGTGCTAAACTCACTAATTTTTCCCTCAACTCGCTTGTACCACTTGTGTATAAAAGAAGAAGAAAACATCTCTATTTATAGGCTTCGTTTCCTTGAAAGACAAGACAATCTTTCTATGATTTGGATTTCTTTTCCTCTTAGGATTCTTCTTCTTTTTCCTTTCCTTTTCCTTTTCAACTTTGGATTGTTTCTTGTAACAAACCCAACAGATTGGAAGCACGCCTACATGGACGTGGACTCCGTTGGTCCTCGACTCTAGCATTTACTTGGAGATTATTCATTCTCCGAAATCCTGTAGTGCAAGAGAAATACGTGTTTAGGCTGGAGCTTTTTGCAGTGTAATTTTGTCTTATTTCTCCCTTGGAAGTTTTGGTATTTATTTTCACATTATCAGTGAGTGTTTATTTAGGTACTGGCGCTTTTGAATTTTGCCTTTGTGCATGGATTACATGCTTTCTCCATAATGTTTAGGGTAATCATTTTCATAAACTGTTTGATGCTTTTATAACTAAAGTATCATGTGAACATAGATTGAGTATTGAACATAATACTTTCTGTTAGTAAACAAACGGCTTTGCCACACTAGGCTTTGAACGGTCTAATTGCAATGGTTTGGTTTTTCTAATAGGACTATGAAAGACTCTGAGTCGTGTCTGGATATGTTTCACGAATAACCTAAATTTTGAGACTGTTCATACCAATTTTAAAGAAAATTGAAAGGTAAAAGAAATTAAAGATAATGAACAAGTATTTCCAGAGCAAACGGTTCTAGTAAAGCTGGAGAAACGTATATATGAAAGAACAAAGCCTCCTTGTACAAAAAAATCTTACAAAATCTTGATTACAACATGAATTGTATTGATCTTGATAGTTTATTTCTTAAGTGATGTGATGAGTAGAAAAATAAATTCTTGTCATGTGTGTGTAAAGGAGATTTTGTACATGTAGCATGATTTCTATTTGAAAAGTAATCACAAATAGATTCTTGTCACATGGGTAAAAGAGTTTTTATAAGTGACGTGTGTGTGATTGTGTTAAAAATTGTAGTAGTGGAGGGGTGAAAATCTCCATTATGGTCATTTTCTCGATAAACTATACTTGTAACTTGTCATTCAATTTGTGGCAATTAAATGGAAAAAAAAAAAAAAAAGAACATTACAAGTTCAAGAAAATATAAGAAAATGAAAAAATAGCATTAAATTTGAAAAAAGCTACACTTCAACTACAGAAAAAGTTGCCTTAATTACCACAATACCACTAGTCTGATATAATCAACTCGTTCGTGTTGAAGAACCACAACTGAACCTTAAGTGTCTAGTTCAGTTCAGTTTCAATAGTGTCAAAGTCCATTTTATTCAATTTTTTTAATTTTATTGTTACAATTCATCAATTATTCTGCTTAATCCTATGTACCGTACGATTGATTTTGCACGTATGTTTGTGCGTTTAACACACAGGTGGACCCACCACCATGTGAATGACGCTCAATGGGCTTGCGCCGTGTGAGCATGTCTCTGTCAAGGAAAATATTATTTGTAAATAATCATTCAGTTAACCTTTTACAAAGTAAAGTAAATTCACAATATTACCTCGTGTAGAAAAATAATTTAAGGATACAACTTTCTAAATCTATGGTAGGAATTTATTGTTTTTTCTCTTTCAAAAATCACTTTTTTTTTTTTTAATTGACCAAACATTTTTGTCAAATGTACTTCTCAAAACGTAGCCTACGGATTTCAAGATTAGTCTACACTAACAAGCCACATTTTACAGGAGCATGTCAAAGGATTTAATCTCACATTAAAAAGTATAAAATAAATAGTCAACATATAAGCGCTTAGGTTACTCTTCTTAAAAATATTAACTTTTTAAAAAATGAACGGGTTTACTATAGAGCCAACGCGAGCTCCGTTACAAAGCTAGCGTACATATTACTTTTTCACACGTGTATAAAATATTGGAGATCATCACTTCTCTCTTAAATTAAGTGTTGTCATGTAAACACGTGAAATCTATAAACAAAACCCACGTAGTCTATAGAAAATTGGCTCCTTTTATGGAGCCAACATATTGGCTATATAAATCTTTTTGGATGTTCACAGTTAGGATTGTTCTCTTCAAAACTCTTAATTTCAGTAGCTTCAAGACAAACAAACGGTACAGTACTGTATTTGACGCCTGTATGGAAAATGGGGTCGAAATTTTATCGTACAACGTACCTTGAAGCATATTTTGACCCATTTTCAATGAGAACAATTCATAACTTCAGGAGACACAGCAATTTATTTCAATTTCATGGAAATAAATTTTTTATTTCCATGAAATTGAAAACTATACTGGCATCGTTAAACTCATTTATTCATTTATTTCGATAAATTTTACAGTAGATTACGGTTCGTATGCACCTACAATGCCGTACTTTTTGCGTGTTTTACATTATTTATTATTTATCGGTAATAAATAAGTTGCCTCCGAAGGTTGAAAGCAGAAATTTTAAGATTTTTTTTTCTTTTTTAAAATTATATATAAACAGAGATTTTTTATTGCCACAACAAAGAAAGAGTGCTTGGGGCCTGCAAAGAACAGCAGGAGACACAGCAACACAAATTAACAACAAAGAAGAACAATAACAAGGAAGAACAGCAAGACCACACAATTTAAAAGAAGCGTCTTAATTAATTGAACCTTGCTATTTGAACAAATACAAGGACAAAACTATTGACAAAAAGCGTTTAAAATTATTTTATTACTGTTTGCCAAAAAGAAATTATTTTATTACCCGGCACATTATTTCGTCAAGAAAACATAAGCAAGGATAATAAGGTAAATTTTTGCCTCTTTCGTCATTATTTTTGTCAACCTCCTTGGCCAAATAGATTTATTCTAATTGATTAATATAATTATCTAAGAACATCCGGAAGACGTTCTCTATTTTGTCTTTATTTCTAAGAATCAGAGAATGGTTCTTCATTTTACATATAGTTCAATTCTCTCCTCAATTATATAGTAGTAGTATATACTACGGAGAGATGATATCTTTCTTCACTAGAAAAAAGCTGATCGATAAGCTTTACATTTTGATGTAACATTGTCACACCCTCACACTAGACGAGATTAATGCTTTCACTTTCGATTTCACAACTTTTCTAAGCTCCTGAATTCATAGGTTGTCATAATTAAGAAAGTTTCATCTCAAAAAACCCGTGTCCCACGGTACTCGGCCGGCTGAAAATGATTAAGAGCCTCTGGTGTTCCGTCTTTTTACACTACAACCCACTCATAGACTCTTGTGCAAAAGGATTACCCATATGTGAGTTCATGTCATGTGATCAAAATGAGTGGTGGAGGATACGTCACGTAGGTCACGTGTCTCCATAACAGCGGGACTTCGCAGCCTACATGTTTGAAGAAACCTTTAGTACCCGAATAGTTCTAAACTTGCATCAACTTAGGGCTTGATTTAAGGAGTTTTGTATGAAATATAATCATTTGAAAGAATATATAGTGAAAAATTAAAGAAAAAAGTGAAAAAAAAAAATTGTTTATAGAGAAATATTTGTGGTTGCAGGTTTGATCGTTGATCAGCTTCTTAATTAAAATCAAAATTTGCAAAGAACAAACTCTTAGATATCTCATAAGCAGCACAATAATGAGCCAGATGAATTTAGACCACAAGATATATGTCAGACAAAAGAGATAACTCTATTATTTTGACCAAGTACACAAACGTTTTTTTTGCTGGTCTATTATATTGGGTACTATTACTGATTTGACCACTGATTTGATAATTTTTTAATTATCACCATACATTTTAAATTTTAGTTAATAAGAATCAAACAAGCACAGGTGATGAAAACTATAAGAGCCTGCAAGGAGTAAACAACAACCTATGGGGACCATTTACTCGGTTGATATGTCCATTTATTGGAATAATTCTAGGAATTTGATGGCCAGGACGAGAAATGTAGTCCTCACAATTCTCTTACAGGACAGTCGATGTTTCTTTGAATTAGCCATGGCCTCAAGATCAAGAAACCTACAAATTGAGGTATAAATAAACCATTTAAGGGTGGAAAAAAGAGGGCCGATCATTAATTAAACACACAGGCCTCAAAATAAATCCCTTTCCAAAAAGATAAAAAATAAAAACCCTCCTTGTCGGGTTTCGGGGTTTAGCAATAGCAAACAATATTAAGAACTAACCTAACATGAAAATATTACGTGAGCACGGTGCTTAGGTGAAAAGCACTGATTATGGGTTCATAAAAATCTTCATGCAGGCACTTCATATGAATCTACTTGTGGGTTCGTCTTAGTAAGATTAAGAACTGGACACCGTGCTCTGGTGAAAACAACTCCAAATTACCAACGCATTGGAAAAAAAAAATAAATAAATAAAGTCTCCTGTTGGCGTAAGAGAGTACAAATTGTGGGCGTGCATGGCAATGTTCCACGCTAGATGAGGGGCCATTGATTTTGAGAATGACTGATATTTGTGTGGTTAAGAATTTCCAAAAAAAAAAAAAGAGAAAGAAAAGTTGTCATTGACAAAACAAGAGATACTTAGACTACGTGGTACAATCTAATAAATAAAACACATATATATCTCATCGCGTAACATGTGCCATATAAGATGTATATTTGACATACCTAAATTTTTATTACCCGACATGAAAATGTGCAAATGTACATCCTACGTAACGAGATACATGTGTATCATTAGTCGGATGTACCACATATGATATACACCTGCATTTTATTCAAGAAAATTCAATTGGTCTTTTCTATATTTTTAGTGAGGTCAATCATGCGTATAACGATTATGGACAATGAGAGAAACGCAAAAATTTCTAATACTTCCAAGAGAAACCCGAGATAAAAATCCTAATAGAAGTTCAAAATTTGCACGACTTCTTTTTGAAGAAACATCAGATAAATTGATGTGATCTCTTTGGACTTTGAAGACACTGAAAATTGTCTAGAGAACTCTATAAACATTAAAAGTTCTGAAAACTCTAAAACTTTAGGAAGCTAAAATACTAGTCAGTAAAATTATTGATCGAAATTGGCTTTGATGAGTGCTTGACTGTGACAATTTTTACTAAAATATTTATAATCAATTAAATATATAATCCTATGATCTTACCTAATTAACAGTTTCACAAATACGCGTCATGCAAGTTGAAAATATATGTATAAATAACATGTCATGTTGTGCAGTAAATTTTTTTTCTTTTTACACGCATGGCATAAAGACACCACACGTCATTTAACAAAACAATAATAATTTTATTAGACACATATTTTGTAGTATTATGCTGAGTTGATTTATATATACTATATAATATAATATAATTCTTGTATGTTCAAGGTATCACGGTATCACCTCGAACTCATCTGGCCGCACCCCCCACACAGAAGAAAAAACTGTAAATGTAAATTAAGTATAAAAACGTGCAACACATGGAGAACGCGCATGAGGTATGAATCGGCTAGCCCCACAGTGTCTTAATTATGTGAGAAGAAGAAAAATAAAAAGGAAAAAAAAAAATGGAAACCCGTTTGGCACAGTAAGAAAAATATTTCACTTACAAAAATTGGTCTGCGAATGAGCTTACGACAAAGTTTAATTAACATGGTAATAATTACTGTAGACATTGCCCAAAATAATGTCTAAATATACGTAGAGAAAACTGAAAAGTGTATGCACAAAGTGTTATTGTACTAAAATTATTTCTTCCGTCTTTTATTAATCTTTTTTTTTTTCAATCTCTCTTTATTTATTTATTTTATGTATTGTATTCTCTTTTTTATTTTTTTATTTTTAATTTTCTTTTTCTGAGTTGTTGGGCGGTCCGGCTATGGAAATCAGCCCTGGTTCTTTACAGAGTCCGGTCTTCAATTACAGACTGACACCTCATTTGACATACACCACATGACAACATCTCATTGGAAACGGGGCTTTATAAGAAACCCGACCATGATTCTTTAGAAATTTCCGAGTTGTTGGGTGGAAACTATTCTCATTTTGTAATTGAATAAGAACGTATAGAAGGACATGTCAAAGACGACATATATGTTTATTGTACTCTTTTCTTGGAAAAATCAAAAAGTATATTGACCATCCATAATTTTTTTTCTAAAAATATCTAATAGAATGATGTTGAGCTCTTTTGTCTCACTTTCGTTTTTTTTTTTCAAATTTTATTATAGATATATTAGTCACTCGGTAAATAGAGTGACGAGAGAAATGTACGTAGCATTACTCTAAATTATTCCATGTATAAACTAGTTACCAAACACACTAGGTAATGTCATATATATAAATTAAGAAGATTTAAATATAACTCGATTCCGTGAATATATATTATCTAAAAAGAAAAAGTTACTGATTCCAAGAAAACTGGAGAAGCTACAGTGTACATGTATCGGTGATCTATCTATGGTATTCACGATCTCGACGAGATTTTCAAGCATAAGCAGATTAATTATTTCTCTCAGAAAGAAAATAATACTAATAAAAAAAAAGGCTAAACATTGTCTATAAATACACCCCCATTTGCCTTCCAAATGCAATTCTTCCAAACAAAATAAAGACAAACTAAAATGCAAATCCCCTCGTCAGCTCTCTACTTTGTTCCTCCTCTTCTAGCAATAATCTTCATTTTCACTACTCCAAACATGCTCGAAATCCTCCGAAAGTCGATTATACTCCAAAAAATTCAGCAAATAACTTCCCAGTTGAAGTGGGCTTGGGATTTCCTTCTTCACCATTCCTTCTTTCAGCAGCATTCCAGTATGAACAACATGATGCTGCAAAATCTCAACGAATTCGGTGGCACGCGTATCGGCCCATCCGGTGATGACCAAGTTGAATGTTCAGTATGCCTATGCAATATTGATGAAGATGAAGAAGTTAGAGAACTGAAGTATTGCAAACATGTTTTTCATAGAGTGTGTTTGGATAGGTGGGTTGGACATGGGCATTCGACATGCCCTTTATGTCGCAATTTCTTGAAGACTGATAGAATGGCTGCTGAGTTTCATGCACAAGAAATTTTATTAGTGTTCGATTTTGGTACCGTTAGATCGAGCAATAGCTGCACTTGGTGGCTTCGTTAAGCGTGTACATTTAGCGAGTATGCAGTATTAGTTAAACGGTGATTACCTCATAGATCAAAAGAGGTATATATTTGACAATCTTTCTGTTTGAATATAACAGCAGTCTAGAGTCATACGATCTTCTTCACCGAGTATGTGTATTAATGAGGTTGTGTATTGAGATATTGGATAATGATTTGAGAAATGCCTGCCATTTTCTTAATCTTGATGCCTCATCGTTGTTACTTTGTGAAGATCATTAATTGTATGGTTGCTTTCACCTGGTTCTGATATTCTATGTCAGGGACAAGATAGTGGCTTTTTAGAGCATATCAATCTTGAAATTCGTATACTCATTTAATCTTAAAAGAGTTCTAATATCATGCTAAGACTTGAATCTCCATCTTAAAAGATCAACTTTTTTAAGAGGAGTAACACAAAAGCTTATATGTTAATTTATATTTTTATATTTAGCTGATGTGAGATTTATCTATGTACAAGAGGTTATATGATTTTTAGCCGTTGTTAGCAAATTATTTCTACATTGAAATAGAAATAGATTCTTAAAAAGAAAATGGTAAAAATTTGAGTAGTAAAGTGCATTTTATAAGATATATAAATTAATTTAATCAAATTCTGTTTTGAAATAGAATATATTTGCTGACGGGTTAGATGAAATAATGGGTTGGAGATGTGGCAATGGGATAGTCGAAATGTGGAACTGGTTGGGTCACTTCAATCTTGCATGGCGTTGGCCGTTAGATGTTCATTCACGTGACATGATTTAATTGGTTAAAATTTTATTTGAAATTTAAAAATTGTGTCCGAGTGCGATGGATCCACGAGATGACGTAGTCGTTCTATCCAAAAATAAAATCTAATGTTTGTTTGATCCTCATCATCAATTTGCACTATAATTTTATTTATCATTAATTTGACAATTACTCATTTACAACTATAAATTTCAAATTTCTATTAAAACTACATTACTCATTTTACCTCATTGTAATTTAATATCAATAATGAGAATCAAATAGCCACTAAATCAAACTGATCATATATATATATATATATATAAATATATATATATATATTTTATTTAAGGGATTCACATATACTTAATCTTTGCCAGTTTTTTTTTTTTTAAAGAAACGAATCTCTGCCATTTATTTGTATAGAAACAATTTCTACTTTAAAAATAAATAGTCTGTAAATGGGGATGCTTCATTTATAGATAGAAAAATATTTATGGTTGTCAACGGGCGTGACACTATTTGCTATTTCAGCGGTATATTCTATGGTGTATTGGGATATCATTTTATAGAGTCTAATGTATTATGTGACAAGTGTCTATTAGACACATTAGAAGATGATGATCTCATTCTCCCTCCCCAATGTGTCTAATGGATACTTACTACATAATATATAAGACTGCATAAATGGTGTCCAATGGACACTATAGAAAAACTGCTATTTACTATAGAAAAACTGCTATTTCAGCTCACCGGGGCGAGCAATTTCAAGTGGATACAAACTCACCTCATTCAAGGCGTGACCTAAACCATAAAATGGTTTTTTTTTTCTAACTGGGTTCTGTAATTTTGTAATTTGAAAATGTTACAGAATCCAGTTATATGATGGAAATAACTGAAAGAAAAATATTAGAAAAATGACAAAATGTTAGAAAACAACCCATTTAGAAAAATGTTACATTTGCATTGCCAGAATTACAAAATTACCTTGAAAAGATGAAATGGAGAAAGAAAAATGATATATGATGGAAATAATAGTTAAAGACCGAAGCTTTATGTAATTATTATGTCATTTTTCTAATGAATGTACTTTCTCTTTGCAATGGCGGTTAGTGTGTTTGTTATTTAATTATTATTTCAAAGGAAATATGCATTTATTCTCAAGATTGCAAGTTTTGATAAATATAGGGTGTTAATTCTAAGATTATAATTTATGTGCATCAATCTCTTGTCCTTTGAAGAATCGGGATTTTTGGCAAATTTTGTATAGGTTCTGGATTTTAGTGATATTATTGAGGCCTTACAACAAAGATTGGATTTATGGCTCCTTTATCAATTTATGCAAGATTTTAATTTTAAGATCTCTATTCATGAATTATACAAGTCCAGCGGCTCACCTTAGGATGAGTGCGGTGCGATGACCGCACTGAACTTATGAATCTTTTCTCTTTTCTTTTTAATCACTATTTACAAGGACTGATAATACCTTTTAATATTGAAGAAACTCATTAGCAGCAACCCTTTTTTTTGTCTCCCTTTTTTCTCCATCTCTTGTTTCAGGGAGTGGACATTTTATATTTGAATTCAGATAATTTATTTTAGCCAACAATTGTAGTGTTTCAATGTAAAAATGATTTTCCATTTGTGCATATATGAAAAGGTTTGTGTCCTATGTCATTTTCTTGGAATTTTTGGGTTTTAAATTATGAATTTGGCGTGTGAAGTAGATTTAGTTAAATGATTTACTTTCTATGGCATGTTTATTTTAAGAGTAACTTTCTAATTAATTTTCTTAGTTGCTAAGGATAATTTTGAATGTTAATTAGTGAGGAGGCCTGCCATTGATGTTTAAGGGTTATAGCAATTATTTTTTTGAGTGATTATAAAAACTTGATTGCTCTATTTCATTGACTTTATCCTTTTAACTTTTCGAAATTTATGTCTCATTGTTTCCAACTTAGTTATTTTGTAGCTTTTCCAACCTCCTCATTTGTAATAATGTGGACATTGTGCAGGTAGTGATACAATGTCTCAACTAACTAGAGAAGAGCGAGAGCAAGAACAGAGGGATAAACGAAATAAACTCCGACGATAGTAGTATGCTCAAAATAAAGATTTATATAATAGACATCGACGGGAAACAGAAAATTAGAAAAGGATGTCAGGCGAGTGTAGTATTCCGAGTGCCATAGATTCAAGCTCTAACAACTATTTGAGCATTGAAAATGTGATGGCAGAAAACTCAGGTACTAACGAGAGCTTTTGTTATTTCTATTGAGTCTGACATTGCCACAAGGTTTTATTTTGATATTATTAACTTTCTACAGAGAATTTGGATTTGCATGCTATTATTTTAAATTACAGGTTGGCACTATTTTGTTTTACATGAGTGTTTTATTTCTTTTTCAAAATACATTTTTTGTCATGACTTTGCAGCAAATGCAAAGTTGAAAAGCGTGTGTGATGTCTCTATTGAAGCTAAGCATGGCCACGATGAACAAAGTAAGCTATTTGTTTAATATGTTTCTTTTTGGCCAAATTATTTTGTCTAATACACTTACAATTTAGTTTATACATATCTGTGTTAATTTAATCATAGGCAATGGTGATTTGTTCGAAGTAACTATACAAAAACATTACGATTTGCAAGGATCCCTTTTTGTCCCAATATGGAGGTCATTGGATCATGTAGCACACAACTTTATTTTGATATTCCAGCTGAAAGCTTTGTTTTGCCTTTACCTCATGAATGTCAATTTTGTGGAGCTAAAAAATTTCATACAGAAAGCAAAGGTTTTTGTTGTGCCGATGGAACAGTAAAATTGAAAATTAATGATGCACCTAATGAAATGTATGACTTGTTTACTTCTCTAACCCCAGAATCTGCCAAATTTAAGCAATTCGTATGGACATACAATTGTAATTTTGCATTTACTTCATTTGGTGTCAAGAATGAGAAAGAATTATGCAAACGAAATAAGGGAATATACACCTTTAAAGTATTAGGCCAAGTATATCATTATTTAAATGAACTTATGCCTATCGATTACAACCCAACTTATCTACAATTATATTTTTATGACTTTGAGAATGAAGTAAAAAACCGGCTCGACATTTCTGATAAATTGAATGTTTCCATTTTATAGAAAATCATGGATATTTTGCAGGTTAATCCTTACGTAAAACTTTTTCGTAGTTTAAGTGATGTTCCCAATCTAGCAAGTCATATAGTAGAAATTAAATGTGATGCTATATTGGATCAACGAGTGTATAACACTCCAACTGAAAAACAAGTTGCTGTTATATGGGTTGATGATGATCCATCAGCCAATATTGGAATTCGTGATATATCAGTTATCAATAAAAAAGGTAGTAAGCATAGATTTCATTACTATTTTGGATACTATGATGCTCTTCAATACGCATTGTTGTTCCCATTTGGTGAAAGTGGTTGGTACTATGGAATTGAAAAAATTAGAATGCAAGAAAGAGGTCAACATTTTTGTAGAGAAGACGACTCATTAAATTGGTCTTTTGTTAGTTCAGTTGAAGAATTGCTACTTAATGATACTTAATGAGGCACAAGGTATTATCTATCATAATCATTCTATTTATTTATTTAAAAAGTTATGATTATTAAGCAATACAAGACTGATTGCTTTCTGTTTTGCCTACTTTGTTTTGCAGTTATGCGAAAGAAGCCAAAAAGACAAGTAGTTTCATGCCGAGAATATTATTGCTACAAATTACATGTGAGAAGTAATGATAAATCTGTTTTATTACATGCTGGTCGTCTTTTACAACAATTTGTTGTTGACATGTACGTTAAACTCGAGACATCTAGATTAGATTATTTCAGAAAGAATCAAGCAATGATTCGCGCACGTACACGACCTTATCATTGTTGATGAAAGGTATTGCTCAATAATTCCAAACTTAGACATAAATTCTATAACTGTCATATTTATTAAGTTCTCCACTTTTAATATTGCAGATTCAATGTAGCGCTGTTGACTATGTTGACAATTTTGTTCAAAAAGAATGTGCCTATATTGAAGCCAAATTAACAAAAAAACCTATCATCATCGCTAAGTTTTTCAAAGTTGTATCATTTTGCGGTAAATATATGACAAACAATGAACCAGTATTTCAAAATTCATTGCTTCTAAATTCTATTTTCATTTTTTGTGCTAGGCCTTTCAATTTCAAGTAAGGCAAATAGTTGCTTCATTTTTTATGCACAACTTCAATACTTTACTGCCTTAAGATGCTGGTAAGATTTTATTTTTATGCAATTACTAACCTATCTTCAGAGCATAGCTATTTATCTAAAGCATGTTACCACTAAGCTCAGACAACTTATGTCTTATTATAATTTCCAAATTTGGTTTTTCTCTTGACATTGTTTGGCATTATCTTCAAATAGGGCTGATGAAAATGTTGAGAAACTGAATGAGTTAGTTGAAAAAAAGTCATATATCACCATGTCACCATCAAAATCTTCAATCCCAACCAAAGAAAAGTTGATACAAATTAAAGACATTCAAGACCTTCTAAGAATGGTAATCTTCTTTCATTTTTTTCAATTATAATCTACAAAAAATAGAGTAATTGATATTGTTTGTTAATTTTAACGACATAGCAGAACTTCTTCTGGATCAAGGCAACAATACAAATTAAAGGTCACATGCAAACTTATTGGTACCTAGCTTGCCACTCCTGCAACAAAGTATCTAATAAAGATTTTGGATAAGTCTATAGGTGTCAGTTTTGCACATTCACTAAAGCAAGGGCAGTTCCAAGGTATAAAACAACTCATATTACATTATATATCATCAATCCCCATCTACTTAATATAATACCATGATTGGTATCTTACCCCATCATAGTAATTTAATTAACTTTTATATACATTATTGAATTTCTTTCTTTCCAACCAACTAGAGCTCGAGCTTATGTTGAATTGAGGGATCATACGGGTTCGATACCAGCAAGTCTTATAGGTGAACCAGCTGAGATGTTCTTCCAGTGTTCTGCTGAAAAATAATGACAGCTTTTTCAGCTTCTGTAAGTTCTCCACAATCTTATATTCTTACAATTAACAATGTTTGCTTGCTTCTACTGCTGAACATCATAATATTTCTACCAGTCTGACCTTAGTGCATTGAGTATAATGCGGACATCCATTGATGAAGAACACATCTTCTATGTCAAAGTTGTAGAGAAAACAAAAGATTCCCGGGACTATTCATTTGAAGTTGTTTTCTTCATGGAATCACCATCACTCGCAATTGAAGCAAACAATAAAGCTGAAATGCTTGACAAAAATGATTTGGTTTCTGATCCTAACTCTTTAGCTGATGCTTCATATAATCAACTTGCTCTGGCAAAAGTAAAAAAGGGAACTTTTTCTAGCAACTCTAACATCTCCCTCCAAGAAACGATTGAGCGATGAATACGATGACCCTCATCCAAAAGAACATATGACCACTCCAACTAAATGAACCGTATCCCGAATTTGGAGAAACATTGGGAACAGAAACTACATTTCATCTTTTGTCCAGAAGTCATGAAGCACAGCTACAACACATCTACGATATGCTTTCACCTTTTGTCTAACAGTGGTCCAGTGCCTAGATAGGACTTCTATAGCCCGAGAGCAAAGAATCAGATCTTATGATCTAACAAAAATATTTCCTCTTTGGATGATCTTTAAAGACAGTTATCAGTCAAACATAGCCATCTTACATAGTAGAATCTATAGTTTGGTTGAGTAACTGTCTTACTGTAAATATGTAAGTTCAAATTCTGAATGCCAGGCATATGTTAAATGTATAACAATTCTGCTTCCATATGTAAACATTTGAAGATTTCACTATATATCGTTGCAGATTGTCATCTACTCTTCTTAAAACTACTGATCTTTCATTTGGGATCATTTTTAGGATTTTGCTTTTGTTCCAGTGATTAAGCTTTAAGGAAAATTGCAGGAGTTGTTTTGCAAAATAGGACTATGTTAAACCATGTCAAAGGAACACATGCATGAAAATGTACTTGGTTATACTTTGAAAATTTTTAGAGGTCTTTTCAGGGACTTATTTGTAAACATCACTTGATGCATCAACCTCATGCCTCTTTACTATGTTGTAAATTGTCTACTGCCATTACTAAATATCAAGTCTAATATAATTTGTGGTTTTTTGAGTGTCCAATTTCTTTGATTAATATCAATCCATTTCTCATGTTAATAATAATCTCATGCTTTAAAAAATTTATAATAGTGTGATTTTATATTTAATTGTAATAGTTATATTCCAATTAGATCTAATCACGGCCAACTTACGTGCAACGCACGTCCAATACACTAGTATATATATAAGTGGCATATTTGAATGGTACAATATTTCTAGCACAAAGTACAAATGGGTGACAATTTTTTTTTTGTTTCCAAATTTAAACTTCTAAGTACAACTTAGTAAGCTTAATGTACCATAGATGTAAGCACTAACTATACTACAATAAAAGTTGTAAAAAGTACAATCATTTTAAAAGACATATCTATTTTTGTTTTCTTTTTGTTTCTTTTGATAAAATTATCAATAACTGAAAATTGAAAAATATGCAATATGGATGTCATATCGAAGATTTTAACATGAACTTTGATATGAAGTAATTAGAAAGAGATGTCTATAAATGTATAGTCCATAAAAGTACGTCAAAGATTTAAGATAAAAGTTAGATTTTTTACTTTTCAATTTCCACATGTAACCCTATCTTTTTATAGTAGTGCAATTGAGTCCTCAGTAATCCGTATGATGTTTGATTTAATTTAGTTTAGTCCTACAAAATTAGTTCCAATATGAACTCCAATATTTTGTCAAATTAAAATTAAACAATAAACTTAATACTAACTATATAATTTCAATTATGTGTTACTAATTTTTTTATTTAAAATATCAGTTCATTTGAAATAGTATTACTATTTCTGTTTGATTCGTCTTCTTTTCACTGAAGGGAGGAGATTCATCTTCTTTTAATATTATAAAATGTAAATAATTTCAAAGTGAAAAATACGAATTATAAACATTAGTTTTTTCTCAAATAATAATTAATCTAATTTTGCAAAAAATAAAAATATTTTGATGATTGTGAAAATCAATATAAAATTCTTTGTGTAGTTAAATTGTTGTAATAAAAAATCAACGACTTATAAGTTATATCTTTTCAGGAAATAAATTTTTGACATTACGAGGGGATTTTAGAGGAGGGGGATCGAACCCTTAACCAAGGGTGTAAACAACTAAGACATATGCCACTAAACTACAAAGGTCTTGTCATCTTTTCAAATTTTAATTCTGCAAACAAAATAAAATAAAGGATGCACCTTTACATAAAAAGAAAATATAAATAATTATGGCTAATTTACGTACAATGCACTTATAATAAACTAGTTTTATAAATATTTCTTAATTACGCTCGCTCATAATGAATTCAGATGGTATCACAATCTCCAAGAATTCTGAAATTATATAGCTGACTTTCTAAAAACCTTAGTCTCCACCCTTTTTATGCTTTAACTAGTACTATTATCTTTAAGTTGTTTGGAATGAGAATTGCTTGAGGAATATTTTGTGAACTTTGATTTCATGGATTTTCACAAAATGGGCTTGTTGGTAAAATAAAATAAAATAGAATTTAAACAGGGTGAGGAATGGTCGGGGACGATCCCCTGTCCCTACTTTGGGGATGAATTTTCAACCTCCTCCCCATGCCATCCCCAGTTAATTCGAGAAATCTCCTCTCCATTCATGTCGGTTCCCTATCGGGTTCGAATATTCCCCACCCTTTTGTGATTCCTACCCCAGATCCCCGTAATTATTGGAAGCATTTTATTATATTCATCAGATTTCTTTTTCACTGTGTTAAGTAATCTATATATATATATATATCTATATAAATTAAATATAATTAAAAGAACTAAGTCTCGGTTCTTTTTATACCGTAATTTTTCGGCCTTTTTTATTTGGTAAATCTTATGAAAATTTTTCTAATTTTCTTCATTTACATGACAAAAACTTCGGTACTTTTTGTACCGTAATTTTCCCGTCTTTCTTATTTGGTAAATCTTAATGGTAATTATTCTAATTTTCTTCATTTACATGACAAAAACTTTTGTGAAGGAACTCAAAGAAGATTTAAACTTGTGACATTTCAGTTTAGCATCCTAAACCATTTTGTCCTTTTTTTTTGGTTAGGCTTTTCATTAATAAATTTTTATAAGTTTTGTACTTTAAAATTGGCGTAAAAGTTAAAATATCAAATCTGAAAGGCTAATTATAAAGCAAATCCTAATCCTTTTTAATTTGTCCATTCACCATCTCCCCCGTGTGTGTTCGTGAGTTTAATATTATTTGAATTTTTTTATGTATTTTATATTTTTTTAAATTTTTTCTTGTTTTATTAGGATTTTTGAAAATCTATATCTATATTCTATTCTATATATTAATGAAGAAAAGTAAGTCTCGGTACCTTTTGTACTGTCATTTTTTTGCCTCTTTTATTTGAAAAATCTTTCGGTAATTGAAACATCCCAAAAAATTTTAAGCACGTAATCGTTATACTGATGATGGCTAAATACTTATTGGATTTTCATCAATAAGATGGTTATAAGATTATTGAATTGAATTGCATCAATTGTAAAGTTACAAGACTATTACTCAAATGAATGCGTAGAATTTGAAATGGGGCTATTGAAAACATGATTGTTATTTTTGACAATGACTCAGTTAGAAAATGATTATTGACAACGCAAGCGTCCTTTTGACGATGATTGGACAATTGTTGGAATGGCACTAATTAAAAGATTACAAGATTAGTACTCAATTGAATGTCTAAAATTAGAATATAACAATGTGGATATATTGAATTGCATCAATTGTAAGAATACAAGATTGTCACTTAAATGAACATCGAGAACTAGAACATGACAACGTATTGAATTGTATTAATTGAAAGATTACAATGTTTGTCACTTGAATAAATAAGAATTAAATAATGGTTATTGATAATACAAATGTTATTTGACGGTGATTGAATAACCACTTGGGTTGCATCAATTATATTACAAAATCCGAAGATTGCTACTGAGTTGGCATTAAATATAACGCCATAATTGTATCGTGATGACGATTGAATAGATACTCGAGTTTGCATCAACTACGTTATATGATTGACGATAATTGAATAACGACTCAAATGGCATCAATGTGCTACACGATTAAATATCATTGCCTAAATGATGCGTAGAATGAAAAATATAGTACTTGATTTGGTATGACTCAAAATATTGTGACTTAATCATATGATAACATAAGGTATAAGGACTGTTTTAGCAAATTGTCACCAAGTATACGGCGCCATATTGCGACACTTGGCCTTCTGTGATTTGCGGAACTCAAATGTAAATTAAAAACAACTCAGTCTAGATATTTATAACAACTATAAATAGAGGGTTTGCCCGGGATCTTCTTAACATATTCACTTCCTATCTCTCTCTCTCTCCTTCTCCCACATCCCTACCCCATTTCCAAACCAATTGTCCCACTTATTAATAAGTTTTGAAAGCCCTTCACCTGTATAAAAAGAGAAAAATTCGTCCAAGAGAATTGAGGGAAAAGAAAAAACCCTTAAAACATACCAAACACTTGGTTTCACTCGGAAATGACCCTCTGCCATATATATATATAAGAAATACACCTTGAAACACCATTTTGATCAAGGAAAATAAAGGTTTTGAAAGCACTTGTCAACAACTCAAAGAATATTTGGGAAACATTAGTTAAAGAGGTGAGTAATTAATACTTTGATTTCCTTTCTACATTCATGAAACTTTGATAAGATAATCATGTATTTTGATTGATGATTTCTATGAATTGAACATGGATTTTGATGCATTGAAAAGAAAGATTGATTTATTGCATTTGAATCACCAGTTGCTCTACCCGTATTGTATTGAATTGCTTTGAATTGTTTCCCACACTATGACCTATTCAATGATCCCGGGATAGGGAAGAATATTGTGGTGTTTGCTTTGAATTGGAACTTCAGTCAACCGGGGTTACTTGTGGATCAACTTAATTGTACATGGCCATGATTGAATTGATTGAATTGATATGCCTCTGGCGCGCACGACGGGTAGTAGTTTAACTAGTGATAGGGCCCTCTTATGCATTGAAAAAGCTTTGTGCATTCAATGATCTTCCTGAAAATAAATCTTTACATTGAAGGGTGAATCAAATGGGTTTTGTTACTCACTGAGTACTTCGTACTCACTCCCCATTTCTACAATTTTTGTAGATAATTGAAAATATGATATTTGAAAAGCAAGACAAGCCAGGAGTTGGAGCATGCTCGTGAAAGTTAGTAGAGTTTTGCATGTAGTGACAACCTGTCTTTGAAAATATTATGAATTTAATACATTTTGTATTAATAAATATGTCCACCTCTCTATAAATGTATTTCCAATTTTAGATAACATTAGCAACTTATCTTCTAATATAATATTTTTCCAATAATTTGTCTTGGTAAGATTAATTTTGCTCGTTTTTGTAATCAATGAAAAATACCTATTAATATAACTTGTTGAGTTCTTTGTATTTTATTGAAAAACCGAGTTGCAATGATTTTTTAAAATACAACAACTTGTTAGTTTAAGTAATTAGCTTTATCAAGTCAAAAGCTATTTGTTTGTTTTGTACGTCTCGTCTCCGCTATTTATATTGAAGCTTCCGCTATGGAATTTGTTGATCAATATAAGATATTCGATAATATTGAAAAATTAGCGGGGGCGTGACATCAATTATCTAATTTTCTTCATTTATGTGACAAAAACTTTTGTGAAGGAACTCAAAGAAGATTTGAACATGTACATTCGAATTTAGCATCTCAAGCCTTAACCACTTTACTATTTTTCTTTTTTGTTAGCCTTTTCACTACTTGAGGTTAGATTTAAAGCTCTATTTCCTCATTGTGCGAAAAACGTAACTTTTTTTTGCAAACACCTCTATATATGACCTAACTTCAATTGAACTGTATGATATCTGAAAATTTAGATTTAGTGTAAAATGCGATGTCTTAGATTGGTAGATGTCTTAGATTGGTAATGACTTAATAAATTCAATGTAAATTATAACATGTTTTTTCTATTTGAATTATCATCACATTTCATTTTTTCAAAAATTATACGTACAAATATTTACAATAAATATTTTTAACACTTATAATATGCTGTTCGACTCATGTTTTATCTTTCATGATCTATTATTCGTGTTGGAAGTTCTTATATTTTATGACTAACTTTAATTATAGAGATAATAAATTTAAATTTGATAATAATGTACATTTGTCGTTGAACTTACATTTTTAAATATATTGAATTATGGTAATAGATTTTTCTCATTATTGCATATATACGAGAGATTAGATGTAAGAATGTAAATTATTTTCTCAATGATCTTGAACTTCACGGTTAATAAGTCTATTGATCTTATTTAGGCCTGGGCATTGGGGTCGGGCAAACCCGACCCAACAAGTAGTTGGGTTCCAGTTTTTGGAACCAAGCCGGTCCGGCTCAGTCCGGAAACCCGAATTAACCCGAGTTAACTCAGGTTAAGTCATGTTTTTAGCCACACATGGCTAAGAGTACAACAACGGAAATGAAAAACTAAAAACTTTTATTAATACGAAAATTATATTACAACTGTAAGGATATGCTATGTAGAGAGGAGTGGTGGTGGATTGATATGCATTTCCCAGAGCTATGTATTAGCCCAAAAAAGCAATGAGGCCCAAAAACAAAAAAAAATAATAAATAAATAAATAAAATTTTAGACCCACTATATATACCTGTCTCACTAATTCTTCTCTCTCTCTTATTCCAGCTTTCTGCTTTCTCTTCTGCCTCACAAATCTCAACCATGCCATTTTTATTTTATAAATTCAAGCAACAAAAATCAGAAAAAAAAGAAATGTATGTGTTTTAACTCAAACCACTTACCGACGACATGGGAGGAGAACTTCGGCAGTAGCAGGGGACGGTAGGGATAGATGGGTAGCAGCGCGCGGTAGAAGCATGTAAGCAGCGGCGACAGAAGATCGGATGGAAGTGGCGGTTGGCTGGGGTCGAGTGGACGGCAGACCAACAATGAACTGTAGTGGCGGATTGGAATTGAGGGTCTAGTGTTCATGTGACTGTGAGTGACTGAGTTCTATGTGTGTTGGTGCAAGAAATTGTATGAAATACTGAAATTGTCAAATGGAAAGCAAACAGCCAAACACGATTTTATAGGAAAAAAATTATATATATAAATCAGATTGAACGCGAACAGTTAACTTGGGTCTAACCTGACTCGGGTTGTTGAGTCGGGTTTATCGGGTTACCTAGTCAACCTGTAACCCGATTCGAATTGAGTCCACAGCCAACATATTCACCTCCTTAACCCACTCAACTCGACCCATAGCAGGTCGGGCGGGTCGGGTTTCGAGTTTTCAGATATGATGCCCAGTCCTAATCTTATTGATTCAATTAATGTATACTTGTATTTTTTACATATTTATTATGCAACTACCTAATGATATATTTTAATACTTTTTTTTACCTGTGCAACACACGGGTGGTTAACGAGTCTATTATTATATTTATTTATTTATGCCATTCCCTATCGGTGGATCGCTTTTAAAGTCATCACATAGTTTCACCTACGATATCTTTTAATTTTTAGTTAGATAAAAGTATGCTATTTAATTTATGACCATGGAATTTTATTATGATTTATGACTTTTGAGGAGTCAGTTTACTAGTTTTTTTCACCTATCCCCATAGGGGAAGATTAAAATCTCTCACATCCTACATGGCATGCCACATGGGCGTGCCATTCATTCACCAACTATTAACAAAAAAAAAGGGGAAAAGGAAAGGAAACCAACACCCCCACCCCTCCCTCCCCCCCCCCAAACAACCCCCTTTCTTTAGCAATGGCCGCTGGAGACTCTAAAACTTCCGGCTACAATCATTGCCGCCGGAAGTTGCAAAAAAAATGAGGGGTTCTCCTTCCATTCCAGCAGCCAGATCCGGCTGCAGAAATAGTGAGAGAACCCCCCATTTTTTCTTCTGCCGAAAGCGGGGGTTCTTCCTCCATTCCCGTAGCCGGATCAAATGGGGGGGGGGAGAACCCCCATTTTTCTTTCTCCGGAAGTTGCAGCAAAGGAAGAAATGGGGGGAGAACCCCTCCCCCAAATTTTTTTGTACAACTTCATGCGGCATTCATTGTCGTCGGAAGTTGCAGAGTCCTTGCCGCTGGAAGGGGTCATTTTAATAGTTGGTGAATGAATGGCATGCCAATGTGGCATGTCATATTGGATGGGGGAAGACTTCAATCTACCCATGGGGATAGGTGAAAAAAACTAGTGAGTTTACATAGTTAAAGTATTCTACAATTTAAATTATTTGTAAATGATCGACTAAAACAATGTATTTACAATTAAAATTAAGTAAAACATAAATAGTAATATAAATAATAATAAAATAATGGAAATTGGATTTTTTGGTGTAAAACTTTGGTCCATTTGGTTGGAGAGGAGACTAATTTCATAATGATCCAAAAGATGGGTATGGTTTAATTATAACTAGTTTAGCACGTGCTTTGCACGTGTTTAGTTTTATTTTTCGTCTTGAATCTACGTGGAATTTGTAGTTTGTTGAGTTTGTTATAAGTCACAATATGTAGTTACAATATGAAAAAAAGAATGAAAAGACCTTCAAATCAGTAAAACATTAATAAAATAAGAAATCAGAAAAAAAACTATAAGGAACACTCATAGCACCCCAACATAACTAATAAAACACGTCAAATATAAAATATCAACAAACTCTGACCAAACTCTTATGATGTAAAATCTTAGAAAATAGGTACTGTAATTGCAGAAATTATGAAAAATTAATTGATTAAATTTCATTGGAACAATCTGTCAAACACCCTGCAAGCTCTAGGTTTCATTCTAATTTTTTAGCAAATCCAAATGCTAAAAAAAAAAAAAAGAAAAAAACTCAATTACATGCAATATGGACAAACTAGATTGGAACAACCAAAGAGAAAGAAGAAGCAATAAGCTGAGAACGGTGAGCAGTTATTTGGGGCTTTTCTGCTACAAGGGAAAAGAGCCAATTTTAAAGATCATAGGAATCTCCAAATTTGCAGCTATAAAGCTACCTAGAAAAAAAATTATGCAAAAGCAAAGGACTCAATTACCTGCAATATGGATGTATGAGATCGAAACGACCAAAGAGAATGAAGAAAAAAAGTGTAGAAGTTTCTGGGACGGTGTAGGCTTAGCAAACTTTTTCAAAAAAAAAGAATATTCTTATATATAATAGGATATATATATACACACACACACTAGTGCAGCACGTGCATTGCACGTGTTCCATTTTACTTTTGCTCTAATCCGCGTAGATTTTATAGTTGGTTGTGTTCATTTTATGTGTATGTTTTGTTTTAAACCTATGATGACAAAAACATTTTAACGTTCCAGTTATTATATGTACAAATATTTGTTATACACTAAATTAGATAAACTAAAGGTTACCAAAAAAAAAAAAGAGATAAATTAAAAATTAATTGTAATGAACGATAAAGTTGCCATTTATGATTAGTTTAAATTGTGATAGTTTTAGAGCTCAACATATGCTCGTCTATTTCAAACAAAACTCTAGCCAAATCTTAACATTGTATAGCATATTTATAGAATCAAATGAATTTCAAATATAAGCAAAGAGGACACCAAGTCATGATGAGAACAAGAAAACCAAAAAGCATCAAGTTAGAGAGTTAAATAGCAACCAACATCCTCCAAGTGTTTGAACAGAGTTACAAAACTTTGTTGTAAACTCCTTTCTCTTGCTTCTAGTATTATCAAGGTTACGATGAAAAAGCAAAGCCATGCATTCGTCCAAGACCTAAACTTTGAGCATTGAAAGTAAGTTCAAATGCATCAACATAGAAATAATGCAATATGTCAATTCTTGAACTGATCTAACACCCACAAACCTCCAAGCATTGATGCAAAATGCACAAAACCTCCAAATGTTGATCGTCAATTCTCTGTCCTTTCACAAAATTTTAGATTTTGCATAGATGAAAACACATTTAAGATTACAAATTGAAACTAAAAACCTCATGCGAAAGATTCTAGGTTCCAAATATTTCAGTACAACAAGTAGAAAACATAAGACAATGGTGTTTATCCCTTAAACTCATAAAATTAATCTTAATTTCGGCCACACAATTTTGCGGAACGCACCAATACATGCAACTGCTATTCAATTTTCTGGTAGGTGGATGAATAAAGATTAGAAAGACGCTAAAAAACAGAGTGAAAAAAAAGGAAGATGTAAACAAATTTTGACCATCTAAATCTAACTATTTTAGCTTTTAGTCTCTTAACTATGTTGCAAAAAATTAACCTATAAACTCACCTAATGGACTTGGTCAGATTTGCTGCTACAATTGCTTCTTTTTTAGCTTCTGCTAACAACAGAGAACCTAAATTTCTCCTCCTAATCATTCTCTTGTAACAATGAGTCAATCATACCTAGTAAGGGATATAAGTACCTCGACCTACTAAATCAATACAGTAATAATATCTACTAATATTTTATGCACCACAAGGAAAGAAACTCCCAATTTCCCCCATTTTCTTGAATGTAAATGTAAACTAAAAAAACAATGGAACTCATGCATACATATACAATATATCACAAACTCACAATTTATAAAAATCACCCAAAGAATAAAATTTGGTTAATTTTATCCCAAAAAAAGAACCCAAAAAATCTTATATATAGATACAAAATTGTGTCCCTCAATACATGAATAACACCAGAATTTTACAATATAGGTAATTTCATCCCCAAAAAACAAATAAAAATATAAAGAAAATCATGTAAGAATATAGCTCTCACCCACTCTATAAGCCATTGTTTTACAATTCAGGATCAGACCCGTCCAATATTCACTTCTACCCCTATCTAGCTAAGCCTGTAGCGACCCAAAATTTTAAGACTATAAATTTTACAATTTCAAATTATTAAGTTGCGTCGCTATCAATTTCCTCGAATTTAATTATTTAACTTAATTTAATTATACATTATAAAGATTATCTTAATTAAGAATTTGTTTATTTATTTAGTTATTTACCATTTAAATAACCATTTAAATAAGTTAACATAATTAACATTTTACAAATTTTCTTTTATTCATAAGCCAATTTCTACTAAAAATTTAATTGCTTAATTTCTTATTTCAATTACTTAATTCTTAATTCAAATTATTACATTTAAAAACAAACATTTAAGTACTTTGCCCCATATGGTAGTCTTCCTTTCAACCCTCCATCCTCATGCAACCCTATGCCAAAATGATATGTATAAATAACTTTCCAACTCCTCACTTCCAACAATCAGCCAAACTCAGTAGCTGCCACCCAGGGTCTCTTTCCTCTCCATTTTTCAAATGTTCTTCTCTTTTTCCATTTTCTTTGAAATTTTCTACAAACACTCACATTACCATCATCATTCATAAATTTTTCAAAGCAAAGATTCAACCTTAACTTTCAATTTCCATTCATACACACACATTGAACTCATCCCTTACAAAATCCATTCTAGGCATTTAAGATAGACAATATAGGTACATACATACACATATGAACACTGCCATTGCAACATACACACTGCCTTTGTTCGCCAAACAACAAGAATTTCATCAATCTTAAACATTGAGGCATTTCATTGTTAAGTAGTGAGCAAGAAGGGGATTTCATGTTTTGATATATATACATATACACACATGAATACTAGCATACACAAACACACTGCCTCCATACAAGAATCAAGCAATTTCACAAAATCTTTCAACACTTAGGCTTCTTCTCTTCAGGCAGTAGAAAAAGGAAGAGGAAACAACATTTTTTGTTTAAGCCCAACCAACGCCACCACCGTGCGCCACCACCACCACCACTGCCGCCAACACCACGGCCAACACCACCGCCATTTTTGGCCCAAAAATCCACTCTTTCAACTCACCACACCTCTAGGAACCTAACCCAAGCACCTACATTCACTTTTAGGCAACAAAACCCATTCACCCCCCTCTCCGCCGTGTTGCGCCCGAAATCGCCCCTTACACGAGCGCCGCTCCTGCGCGGGCTTCGCCGGCGTGGGTGAAGAACCCGGCTGCCCTCCATACCGATTTACTCCCCTGTTTTTCCCTCTGTCTGTTCGAATGAGAGTGGGGGCTGAGGGAGTAAATTCTTATGTGTTGTGATATTTGAAATTCAGCCCAAAAGTTTTAACTTGTGTCATTTAAACCCTAAATTTTAGGTTATGTTTAAGTAAGCATATAAGTTTCTTCTTTGGCTACTTTTGGCCCTCAAACTTTTGATTCCTTTCGTATGGGCCCAGAAACTTGCGTTTTGTTTACTTTAGCCTATAAACTTTTATTCTCAATTAATATAGTCTCTTATTTTGGGATTTTTCCAAATTAGCCTTGAAAGTTTATAAAATTTTAATTTTAGTTTATGTTTAGACTTTATTCATTTAAACACATAAATTAATTTATACTTATTTTTAATTAAAGCCATATTTTCATTAAATATGAGATTTAATAACTTTAGCTATTTAAATTCTAATTTTTGGATTTATTGAATTTTTAAGAATTTCTAAATTAATTTAAATAAATTCATTTATTTTTATACCAAAATTTTGGTTAATCCTTGATTTTCTAGTTTTCCTTAACTTTTGGGTATTAATCACATTAGACACTACACCCTTAAGCATTTCATATAATTATTTTATTATAATTTAGTTTTAAAAATAATTCCTTTTATAAATAGCTCATTTCACTAAAAATCCTAATTTGAATTTTATATTCTTTTATAGGCGAGGAGTAAAGAATAAAGTGAGTAAGCCTTGCCCATTAGCTCGACTCGGTGGAATTTTGAGGTAGACTATTTTCTAAAGATGTTTTCCCACAACTAGCGCTAATATTAATTGGTTGTTCTATAAATTGCATATAAAGTTGTGATTTATGTTCTTATATGTTATTTGCATGAGCTCATTTACCTTATGCCTGAGATGAGACGAGACGAGACGAGACTTTTGCATATGCTTTATCGCTATGCATAGATTTTGTATGCATGCTATGATGTTACTATGCGGGCTAGTATTTTATATGCCTTAGGGCATGAAACGAGAGTCGGAAACCTGCATTTACTATATGATGCTTGTTTTCGTGTAAAGACTATTTGAGACTTATGATATGTGAATTGCATTTTTATATGTATGTTTATAGTATAAATTGATTAATATTGTGCTGAGTTTACTGAGTATTTCTATAAAATACTCATCCCTTTCAAAATTAATATTTTGCAGATTTGGAGTCGGAGGAGACGCCTTGAGCAATGGTGGCTTTCAAAATAAATTAAATTAGCTTTATTTTAAATTACTCGAACTTTGTTGAAGTACATGGAAAACTTTTGATGTCGTGTGAAACAATTGACTATCACTGACAAATTATCTTTTATATTATCACTTTTGAATCAAGATATTTTCCACTTTATATCCACACTTGATTCATTTTGATTTATTTTATTTAAAAGAAAGAAAAATTTATTAACGTCTCGAGCACCCAGAACCCGAGGCGTTACAAAGCCCAACTTCTAATTTTTGAATACCCAAGCCCAAATGAGACCCAATTATATTTAGCTAACAATTATAATTATAACCTTTTTCCTAGATACATTTAAGTACCTAGCAATGTCACAAATATACTTGCATCAAAAAGGTATTTCTAAAAAGTTAAAATATAGAATGGAGGTATTTAAAACAACCACATATCTTTTATAGTTCAAAGCGTATAAGACCTAAAATAGATAAATGGGCATAATTTCTTTATAAAATCAGTAAGAAATCTACATAAATGTGAAATCGTCCTGAAACCATTTTAATTTTTCCCCCTCTAATATGCATTATTATCCCACCATCACAAATGCATTCGTTTACAGTCAAATTGTCACAAGCAACAAATAAACCAAAAAGAATAGGAGCTGAGAACAAATGAATGAACTTCTGCTGAAAAATTATTTGATAAAAGATAACAAAAATAAAAGAAATCATCAAGTACGATACGAACAAACAGCACAACTTACCAGAAAGTGCAGAGGGTCTAGATGTGACAAATCTAATCATCTGCTTCTAGTTTTCTCAAAAAATTCCATTAACATAGTATTAAATAAGCAACAAACATAGAAATTACAACCAAAAACAAGAAAAATAATACACAAAGATTTGGCATACTCCTATGCGGATCTACCAAGTCCTTGGTAATTCTTCAACATACCTACGCAATCAATTCAAAGCAAAAATCGAAATTAAATAAATTATTGAAGGCATATAAAATGCTGATAGAAAGAATATTCTGATAATATGCATTTTTGTTGCACCATTGCAGCTCCTCTTGAAAGCTCAATTCTGATTGTTTAAAACCCTTTTGGCTGCAGGTATACTAACATGATTTTCTTGATTTCTTGTTCAACAAGAAATTTGTAGAAAGTGAAAGTAAAAATACATTTAATTGGCTCAAGAGTTTACCAAATCGGCATACCAAATAGCCAAGAATCCAACCCCAAACCTCCAAATTATCTGAAACCAAAAATAAAAAAGACACCACAACAATCAACGGAAAAAAAAAAGTGAACCTAAAAACAGACCTCCAAACCCAAATACATTGCAGAAAAAATGAATTATTTTGAAAGAAAAAAACAGAAGATAAGTGTAGCGAAACAGTATGCAGAGGAGAAGAGAAGCTCCCAGGCTGCAAGATTGAAACAGGCAAATTCACAATGCATAGGCGGTAAAATAGGAAATATGTTGAAAAAAGTAGGGGCAAAATAGTAATGTTCTGTTCCAGGGAATAGTAGCCGAGTTCACTCTTTTAATATAGTAGGATTAGTCGCAAAATGAAATTTTAAACAATAGAGACACCCCCCCCCCCAAAAAAATAAAGGAACACTAAATGAGAAAGAAATATTATAACATAGGGTAAATTTCACAAAAGATCTCCAACCTTTACACTTTGAATCACCTAGGTCCCTAACCCGTTTTTAGCGCGTTGGGTCCTCAACTTTTCATAAATTCTCACAAAATATCCCTACTAACGGAATCCATCCAAAATTCTGGCAGCTGAAAGGCTGCCGGAAATGGCAGCTTCCCTCTTTCAGCTTTTTATTTTTTAATTTTTAAATTCTTTTTTTTTAAATTTAAATGACAAAGGTAAAGGTAATTCATTCAACAATTTAATGGAATTTAGATGGATTTTGTCAGTAGGACCTTTTGTGTGTATTTACAAAAAGTTGTGGACACATCGTGCTAAAAAAAATTAGAGACCTAGACGATTCAAAGTGTAAAGATTGGGGACTTTTTGTGAAATTTACCCCAGAACAGACATTTCATACGCAAGGTATCAAGTATGAGACAACCAATTGTGGAGCTACATGAGGGTGAGGGTGAGTGTGATCACTTGCCTGAATGAAATCCATTTTTTTCTTTTTAGAATTTTCATTTGAATTTTTATCAGAATAATTCTAAATGGACAAAAAAATAGATAAAGAGGGTAACAAAAATGACAGGTGGCTCATGTAGTTGAGATTGATGAAAAGGTGATGTGATGTGTTAGAAAACAAGATATTACCACTTGTCAGTTTTGTTTAAGTTTTTGTATCTCTTTTTGTTCTTGTAGCACAACTCTTTTTATTATGTTGTGGGTATGAAAGAGGATGTCTTATGTAAAGGCTTCAAGGGAGGGAACCAACGTGAATATAATTTTGTAGTGTTTCAACTTTGATGAATTCGTGAAATTTTCATCACAAATTTAACACAATTAAGCTTTACCATAAAGAAAATGATGGTAAAAAATATGGGTCATGGGTGCGTGAATTTTTAGTTTTTAAAAAGGTATTTTGTTTATTGCTTTTACTTTAGTTGTGAGTTTAAAAATAATTCTTTGATTTGATAATGTTTTTATTATACTGCACCATCACATATGTCCAGTAATAATATGAAATTATTCGTACAAGTTTTTAGCACCAAATATGTCTTTTTCAAAATATATAAACAAACAAATCATTGATGCATCAACATCAAATCGTAGCAATTAAATGCTCAAACTCATGTGTGGCTTATATAGTTTTACACTAAAGTGATAAAGTATGTAATAGTAACACGTTAGTTAATATATATATACACTATAAGTTATTAAATTTCTCCGGTCAAAAACTAAAAAAATAATTTTCCTATAATAACCCGGCCGCCCCCCACCCACCAGCCAAAAAAAAAGGCTTGGTTCACTTTTCCATTGACTTTCCTTTGCAAGCTCATTTGACTTTTTAATAAAAGTTGATTAAATCAATTATGTTTACATATCTTGTAGGACACGCATATACTGCACAATTGCCAATATTCAACCATACTCATTCACTCTCTTATTTATCATTAAAATGAGTTCACAAACAAGCACTTAACCAATGAGTCTAACGTTCAAAAGCCTCCACTCGTACATGTATATTTAGGGATTTTGCATAGACCACAACTATGGCAGAGCAAGTGATCAACACTGTCTTTAAATTTGTAACTGTATCTATAAAATTCTACTTTACGACACGATAATAATCTCATAACATGCCAACCTAACTTGAGAAATTACACTCCTCTTTCTATTATCTTCCCGTGGTTTTAGTTCTAGCGAAAACGTGAAGTGGAAATTTATAAACGTCATTATATTTTATCACTAATTATAAAGGAGGTTTTCTCTCGTATAGATAAAAAGGGCATAAGTTTGTCTGCCTTCATCTCAAAATATTCAGCCTTCATAAGTCAATTCATTCCTTTACAAATCATCTTGTCTCGTTCCAAATTTACGTTTAGATCCACTGCAAAAGTAGTATACTAATTTTGTATTAGTTCATTAAGTTGAGGACTTATAGTGCAAATTTCTTATTCATACTTCATTCGTTTCACACAATTTTTTTGTTCGTTTCGTTCATGATTCCATCGGCAGAAATACCAATATATCCACGTTATCTTTCGTCTTCTCAGATTATTATTACGTCGACAGTTTGACCTTTTATTATGAGCTGCGGTTTCTAGGGTTTTAGATTTAGGTTCCCCTTTTCGCAATTCGCAGTTGAATTAAATTTTTTATTTTCTCTTTATTATTATTTTTTTGGTTAAAGAAATTTTTTCGTTTATTGCTAGTTTCGGAGGGTGTTAAATGCTCTTCCGATCTCTGGGGTTTTTTGTTGAAGTAGAGGAGATTAAGATGGATGGATTTGGAGGCGGGGGCAGTATTCAGGAGTCCGCTAATCCTCGGGATCTTGAAGCATTTGGTTCAAATCCATCAGGTTAGCTACTGCTGTTTAGTTGATATTTTAGAGTTTGAATTTAGTTTGCGATATGTATAAGCTTGTCTGTATAATTTCTTGACTTCATTTCTTATGATTTGTTTAACTTTATTTTTTAGTGGATTTTGGATGGGGTAAAAGAAGTATTTACAAAAAGTTGTTGATTCGGGGTTTAACAGTGCGCTGTATGGGGCTTGACCTGTTATTGTTGCTTACGATTGACTCAATGGTTAAATTTTAAATGTTTTGACAAGTTGTTCTCTGGGACTTTGTAAGAAAATATAACATATCTTCTTTTTATTTTATTTCTGTTTTGATGTTATTAGCATCTTACTACCAGTATATAAATTTAGTATTGTTACCATGCATTGTGTGCTCTGATTTATAGATGTTGCTACATAGGAAACACATGTGATTTAAAGAGTTCTCTGAATTGTTTAGAGAACGACTGTGTTTTAGTTTAATCTGTTTGGTGGTGTAGGCAATGCGGTATTTGATGCATCACAGTATGCATTCTTTGAGAACAACAATGTGGTTGAGGAAGTTGAGCTAGGGGGATTTGAAGATGAAGAGGACGATCCCCCTCCTGCTGGCATTGATGATGAAGAGTTTCTTTTTGATAGAGAAGAGGTTTCTTTAGATCTTTTTATTTTGCTGTTTTTAGATGATAATTCATGTCTGTTTCCTCCTCCATGCGTATAAATTACAAACCAGAAAACATGACTGAATAAGTACACACATGCCAACACTGTTCTGAAGAATTACAAACCTCTTTCAATGTGCAAGCTAAGGTGGAGGCAGCGATTGACTGCTATTGGTGTTATTTAATGCTCACTGTTTATTGTGACTGCTCTTTGCAGGGTGATGCAGTGGAGTTTTCGTCCGAAATCGATGATCTTGCTAGCACTTTTTCGAAGGTGAGGCTTCATGAATGCTACAATTGTTTCCATAATAATTGAATAAAGTGAAATTAGATTTGAATATTATATCTGATCCCTGAGTTCGGTCATTCCGGTATTTGCTAGACTATTTATTAATTGCTCCTCTTCTCGACTTATTATAGATGATTACCGGAGTTGACTTGTTAAAGATGTATTTAAATTACTTCATATGATCGTATGGTAAAAAAATATATTTTCTGTTTATATTCATTGTTGATCGGTGCCTGGAATAATTAAATTACACAGAGCTTGATTTTGCATCTCTGGCGATAGCATTAAACTACCACTTCTAATTTTGTTAATTCATAAGTTTTATTCCTTTTATTAACACAATACTGTAACTTAGTCTGTAAAGATTTTTGAGGGATGATCCTGATGGTGTCACTTTCATGTGTTTCATATCCGCCAGTATTCTGATTCTTGGCCTTATTATTAGCCTTCATTTACCATTTTTAGATAATTCTCATGGAATGGTAAATTAGTTTCTTAATCACCTACTGAATAGAAGCATTGTTATCTTATGCAATCTCTAATCTCTTTTGGTTTCCAATCTACAGCTGAACAGAGGTGTTAATGGGCCTATTGAAGATGAGAGATCCAGAGAATGTGAGTGTGGTAATATCAAAATATTCATGCCATCCATTTACAGGGCTTTCGTGTGCTCTTCCGATCTGTTAATAATTTATTTAACTTCATCCTTTTTATTTTGGATTTAACTGATTTTGTTGTTTGTCATAATCTTGATAATTGTGATATGGTTGAACCCACATGAAGCTGTATTCTGGAAGTACTTTTACCCAAGATCCGTTGTTAAATGGAGTTGGGCAGGGTGGGGGAGGGAATATCCCGTCTGCCTTCTTTACATCCCTGGGTATGTAGATTTTTTTATTGAATTATAAGTTGTCCTGTTATCTTTTCTAAAGATATAGTGGGTGTTTGCAAAACAACTAAAAATGTATTTTTATGTGAAATAAGAGAGAGAATGACTGAGGTTGAATGGTTGAGATTTGTTGGTACAGATGGGTCCTAAGAGATATGCGGATGTGATTAGTTTGATTAAATTCAAATTTAAAAAAGTAGGAGAAAGTAAGAGATCGGAAAACGAGTTTGCAAACACAAGCATAAGTGGGGTTGGTTTAGATGGGGCTTATGGTCCACGTACCTGACGTGAGGATATATTTAGACTCGTCCCATCCTGCCTACCTGATTAACGGTAGAATCTCCTCACATGTGAATCTCCACGAGGTTTAGTCTGTATAACATTTTTGTTATCTCTAAATTACTTTGCGTGTTGATTGCTTAACTTCTGATACTTGCGCAACGTGACTTGTTTCATGAGGCAATACATGCCTAAAAGATATCCATAATTGCCACTTGTGAGGATTATGCGGCAAAGTCTTAGCATGTCACAGACTAAGGTGTTTGTTTGTCTGTCCTTCCTTTAATAGGCCTTTATTATATGCCTTAGAATTTTTCAGCTATGTTCTAGAGCCTATCATGTGTTAAAAGTTTTGTTCCGCTTATGCACACAGAAAGGAAATGAAAATGGGAATGAAGAATGCATCTGGAGGGGAGAAGAAAATAACAGTGATGATGACCACAAGAGAATCAAACATGCTGATGATTCTCTTAAAAGTTTTGTTAGACTATTATTAGTGATATGTAAGACTCATCTAAATCTCTGACGATAGATTATAATTATGTTATGTTACGTGATTTGGGAATATACCATTTACTACTTTATTAACATGATACATGTTTGTTTGCAAGTTAGACTTCTAACATTCAAAAATTTTTCTATATTTCCCTTATATTTATTCAGTAGGTTCAACGCTATTCCATGCATCATTACTCATGCCTATCCTCCTTTGAGGGTTAGGCCCAGGAATACTTACTTCAGGCCCTGCCTATTTGAGTTCTTGGCCTTAGATTGAAAGTTAATACCAGGTGGACCTAATCAGGGGGAGACATCATGTAAGATTGCATGAGTTGGAGAGTATGCTTAACTGATGATGCACAAGATAACCTTTGATCTGAATAAATGAGTGAAAGGGAGAAATGGAGAAATTTTGTACTTGCTACGAAAAAAATGGTGGCTTGCATGAAGTGTTGCTAGTTCAATTGGTAATAGGATTCTATTTAAGCGCCTGTTAGCAAACATTTCTATCTTTAAATTGAAATAGAGTTTATGAGAATTAGTGGAGATTTGTTGAAATAGAAATTGTTTGCTAATATGGCCTAAGTCTCTCATAATGGATCTTATGAGAGGTTAAGAATTTGACTCTTTGGGACGAGATAGAAATTTGTGAATAACAATTAAGTGGATACATAAAGGTTGCAGGGTGAACTCGAGTATTTACAGAAAAACCACACTGAGGTTGTCTCATGGCCGTTATACTTGCATATTGCTCCTTTTGGGTCCTCCCTTGACAAATTTCTAAGGTGTCCCCAAGATTTGCAACCATGACCTTTGCATATGGGAGGTTTAAGATGAATCCTTGTTTCAAGACTTCTAAATTTCTTTATTGTTTCATTTAAGAATTTTACTGGTTTGTGACATTTTTGTAATTGGTTACCCTTGAGGGTTGCACCTTGAAACACATCAATACATAAGCCTGAATTCCCAATTATGCGTTCTGAGTTGGGACTTTATATAAATTCCTTGGCGAATCTCGCTTGTTAGTATCCATTTAGAGATGATGGTAAAGGAAATGGTGTTACCATATACAGCTGACGTTATATCGCATTGGATTTCTTGTCTGTTTATCTACAGGAGTCAAGCTTCTCTAGACTTGATCTCAAAGTTTTCTTTGTTAATCTCCATGGGATCTGTTTCTCATATAATGCATATGTGGAAACTAGCATGCATGCACATGCCAGTGAATGCCTTTACGCATTATGTATTTATAGATTCACTGGTTCAAATACACATGTTCTACAAAGAATGTTATAGTTTTCGCAAGTTATAATAAATAGTCAGTGAAAAAAAAAGTCAACTTTTTGGTTGTGGAGTTTCAAAATGTTTGCCTGTGGGGTAGATTTTCTTACCTGTCATTCTGCAAGCCAAGGCTACTGGTACTCGTTGTTCAAGTATCTGAGATATATAGCTAGGATGGGAAGATAGTTTCTCTTAAAACATCTCCAAAAGACTCTTTAAACTCACAATCCTCTTTAATTTAAAGAGTCAAGTGATAAAATTCTTCTCCAATGGTCTCTCTAAATTAAAATTTTAATTTAGAGAGTAGGTTTAGAGAGTAGGTTTTAATTTTAATTTTAATTTTAATTTAGAGAGTAGGTTTAGCGACCCACTCTATAATTACATGGGTACAATTTCCCATGTTCTACTTCTTGGATAATACAAACTACATATAATTTCATTGGTCATTGATATTTAAAAATGTTACCATTAAATTTAAATGGGAGAAAACAATAAAATTTTCTTGAAAAGGGTAAAATAAAGAGCTACAATAAAGCGTGCGTTGGAGTGTCTAAAAAATTTCTCTCTTTATATCTATAGATGCTCTCTATTTGGTAGAATATGCTTTTTAAAAATAGAGAGGCTGTTGGAGATGCTTCTAGTTATTTGTTATCCATCCTAGTTATGCCAAGGATTCCCGGCCCTCTAGTATTTTGACTTTTTTCTCCTATTAATAATTTTTTAATCTTATCAAAAAAGAGATGATAGTCTGAGTATTGAGCTGGACTCTTTTTTGTGAAGTAGTTGACTCCTAATTTGAATTGGAGCTCAAATGCAATTCAGAAAACTCATGTTGGCTTCCTTTTATAATTCAGCTGCGGCTTGAACTTGCCAATATTTAATTGGCAACTCATTTACACATTCCTAGAAGACTCCAGCTTTATTCTATGGATGCCTATTCTATGGATGCCTTGAAATAAGTGTCTTTCCTTCCATTTTCTTATTCGCTTATTAAATGCTTCAAGTAGAGAGTGGTAGATTTACACTTCTCGGGAATCTTTAAAATTAAGTCCGGATAACGGATAATGATATAATAGTATAAGATTAGGGGTCTTATAAAGTAAAATTTTACAACTTACAATCAGTTAACTCAATCAATTGCATGAATAGAGACTTGTATAGGAACTGGATATGAATTAACTTGCCACATTGCCACGCACCCCGGCTACTTTGATGGGATTGTGGGCTGTACTTATGCATATAATAAATGGGACGTGTAAGTTACTTTGTTTGCGAAATTACTAATTATCAGTATTTCTCTTATTACCTTGTGTTCATTTAGTATTTTTTAGCCCGTTGAATTTAAAGTCCAATTTTAATTGATCCTCAACTTTCATCTTTGCTTGCCTACCCTCAGTTTAATACTAATAAGGGTGTCAAATTGCTAGTACTATCATATAGTGAGATTTTTCCAAATTAAGTCTGCATCTCATGAAACATATTAATGCTTGTTTTAGGTGATTGTGCAGTTCCCACGTCTCTATTATTCATCTTCACTAGTCTGCAGCTTATAACAAAGTAGACCTTTATGGTTTAGCTTCAATAGAGTTCTTTTCCCACTTGCAGTGAATTATGTAATTTTGTTGTATTTTGGAATTTTCAAGTCATTCTAACGTAGTTTATAATTTTTGTAATGTACTCAGAGACTGAAATTATTTCACGTAAGTCACCCTGAAAAGTTAACTATTTTTACCAATAGATGATGTCTGTGAATCTGTGGACTATACTGTTTCAGAAAGTAGATGTTGCTTTAGTTGTTTGATCGAGTGATTGTGTTTTTTGCTCATATTACCATGTATTCCAGGTTCATCTGCTGCTGAGTGGACACAAGAAGCGGAGTCTTCTAATTGGTTCAAACAGAGAACTTTTGGCGCTGAAAGCACTCGGGATGGTAAAGGATGGTCATCACAGCTCTATTCTTCCCCTGACCAGTTTATGGAATCCAAGTCTTTATACAGAGCATCTTCATACCCGGAACCGCCACAGCAACACCCACAACAGAACCATCAGCAAATATACCAGCAGAACTCCAGTGAACCAACTCTTATTCCAAAATCGCCGTTCACTTCATATCCTCCCCCGGGAGGAAGATCGCAACGAGATTCGCCAAACAGCCCATCTATCCATCCTAATATTCCATTTCCTCCTGGTGGACACCAAATACCAATTTCTTCACCCAATTTTTCTGCTTTCGATAATGCGCAGATTCAATTGAATGCTTATGGGTCACGGTTTGGTGGAAATTTGCCACAATCAACCCATGGGCTTCCGGTTAACAATCAACTTCAGAACCAGTGGCTGAACCAAAGTAATTTATATCCTGGAGATCGTTCTAGCATGCCGAACAAGATGTTGAACCAACAGTTACCCCATCCGAATGGGTTAATGCCTCCACAGCAGCCTTTGCAGCAACACAGAATGCAGCACCCTTCTCAGCAACCCTATGGCCACCTATCGGGATTGCAGTCTCCACATTTGAATCCCCTCCCCCCTCCATCACCACCTATGCTGAACAACTTGGATGTTCTTGGGTTGTCTGATATAAGAGATCCGAGGTATATGTCCGTGCTTAGAAGCAGGCAAGGCTTTCAATATTCACAACATGCATCTGATTTTGGCAACCAGAAGATCGATAATGGCTGGCCAAAGTTTAAATCCAAGTACATGACAACAGATGAAATTGAGAACATTCTTAGAATGCAGCTAACTGCTACTCACAGTAATGATCCTTATGTCGATGATTACTACCATCAAGGTTGTCTGGCGAAGAAATTTTCTGGTGCAAAGTTGAAACATCATTTCTGCCCGACAATTTTGAAGGATGGTTCTTCCAGAGCTCGTGCTAACAATGAGCCACATGCTTTTCTCCAGGTTGATGCTCTTGGGAGGGTTGCTTTCTCTTCCATACACAGACCTCGCCCACTTCTTGAAGTTGACTCTCCAAATTCATCTGGCAGTGATAGTGCTGAACA
>CAVNYN010286354.1:5325-25382 GCA_963692815.1 Nyctanthes arbor-tristis | reverse complement strand
AAAACAATGTCAATGTTCTTCAGGTCCTTGATGAGTTGGTCAGTGGTATTCAGTGAGCCTGGCTGATAATTACTATACTCATTTGAACCATCACGCTCTGCCTGAAAGTCACAATAGTCTACATCAATCTATCTGCAAGTGCATTAATAGTCAAAAATATGTGTATACATATTAAAATTGGTAAACATGTACATGTGCCTGATAATGCTACAGAATTATGACAACGAATACCCGTTAAACATTGAATGATTTCTACTCTTAGACTTCAGAGAAGAAAAACAATCTATCTATTGATGTGTGCATAGCTCTGATGCCAAGCAAACGCCAGACATAGAAATAGAAATTAGGTAAGCATAGCATTCAAGTTAATTCTACCACGTCAACTCCAGAAAGAGAATGTTGCTTTATATAAAATGCTACTATTTGATGTAGTAAAGTTCCGTTTGACTGAATTTTGTGTCAGCTTTTTATCTTCTTCCAGTATTTGTTCAATTGTGGTTTAAATAAAGTAGACACGTATTTTCCATTTATTACCTTCCCCATGTCCCCAAATATAATGACTCGCTGCAGTGAGTTTTGTCCTGGATACGGGGATGATCTGAACGAATATGTCTTGCTCCAAACATAGGAACCATTGGATAACATATGACCAATCTTGTAAGTGTATCTGTAGAAATACATATTGGAGCCTCAGCCAGTGGTATCTATATTTTAGAACCTTAAGAACTTATATCCACATAGAGAGAGGATTTTGGAGACTTACGGAGTATTTGGCCACAAACCTTTCAAGAAACTTGTATGTATGAAACCAGGATCGCGCCAGCCAACTGTGCGTGCGGGTGAGCCTACAATTCAGTTTGAGGATATCCTTATATTAGACATAAAGCAGCTAATCAAACTGCATGCTGCATTGTAGATCAATTAGAATCATGAAATACAGACCACTTCACAAATTTGAATGTGCTTTTACAGATAGATTTGGGGACCTGATATAGCTGATGCAATATATGGTAAACTATGAATCCAAAAAGCTTTGATGGAGAGCTCAGAAAATTGGGGACTTGGGAATATCCTTGTTAACATTAACTATTACAGCAAGACCAGATTAAAAAAATAAATAAATAAATAAATAACTATTACAGCAAGATAGTGGAAATTAGAAGTAATCATACCACACATGCTGTTTCGGTTAAATGTTAATGTTCCTGCTGGTGAGCGCCGTTTGGGATGACCCTTAGAACCCCACTGCACGAAAGGAATGGCTTCATCTATATTATAGCCACTCGTCCATGTTACAGTCATCTGCAAGTATAAAACCACAGAGTCAAGCCTTTTTAGGTCAAATTACATCTAACAAAAATCCACATTTGCAACCATATAGATCTAATTAACATAAACCTTAACTAGTCAAAAGTAGTTAAAAAATGGATGCCATGTCAAATTGTCGTCACATACACATGGAAAAAGCAAGAGATCAGATAAATTTCCTAGATTTCTAATAGATAAACCCACAACTTACCTCATCCCACGACTTTCCTTGAGCAAGGCGAGGATAAACTGGTGCTTTAGGATTTGCAAAAGATATGGTATTTGACACGGCAACCAACTTTGGCTGCAACAGATTGGTGTAGATACAGATCACGTGAATAGTTTCATAAAAAATTCACAATATTTAGGACATATGTTAGAAACACATCATAACATATGCTTTAGGATGGACAAAAAATATTCTAGTCTTGAATTTGCATATCCAATTTAAATGAGATTACATTACTAGCAGCTTGGGGTTTGCGCTATTATTTACCTAGTAATAATTTCCTCTATGGGATATAGCTTAGCCTTTTCTACTAAGAGATCGGACAACTGCAGTAGAGATGTTTAGAATCCTAATGTTATCCCAGTTAAGGATTTTCTAAGAAATAAAATCATAAATCTTAAAGTCTCCGTCAATTACAAATCATGATTGCAAGTTCAAGCTTAGAGAGATCTAGAATGCTTGTAGCAACTATTGGGTAGAATGACTTGATGCTATTAGCAGAAATATATGAATAATACGAAAAGGCATATCCAGAAACATACATTTAACAATCCACCAGCAAACAACGCAAAAGAGAAATCTGCTCGTTGATTGATTAATTGGAACTTCAAAGATGCTTTTCCATTCTTCCTATAATTGGGGTTGGAGAAATTCGCAAACTGATACTGCAATAGTAACATTACACATTATCTGAGACCTGAAAGAGAAATGAGAAATAGTATACCAACTTTTCTTAGTCTGAGTGTTGTCATGTACTCAAGCATTCAAACCTTTACTGGGGCCGTGCATATGTATGGAGCTTGTTCTTTGCGATCATTTTCCATGAAACAATTCGATCCACTGACATATCCCAACACTCGTTTAGTCAATGGCAGGAAAAATGTTAAGACTTGGAAACTATATAGGCGTTCATGTGCTTATTTATACATGCTCTGTATTGAAACTTTTTTAGACTCATCAAAAGGAGAAATACTATAAACAAAAGGAACAGAGCTACTCCATAAAGTTGCACAACATTATCATTGAAAAACATAAATTACTTGAATTTTGCCGGAGAAAAGACGCCAATCCAATCATCATCAGATGGTTGATGGAATTCAAAATTGATATCAACCCATTCAGTATCCTCGCCCTGTCACCAACATACCATGAACAAAAAACGTCATTTTCCAGCAACTCCAAAGGGAAGTGACAACTGATCTTTTAACAAATAGAAAACACAAAATGTTGTCCCCAACGTATCAAGAAAATTCACACAGAATGATGTGGCAAATTGTATTCACTAAACTACATAAAAAAACCTCTAAATTCAAAATCAAACAATAAGTAATAATGCCGGAGGTTTCGAACTGGAAATATGAATGCATACCTTAATGCCAAGAACTAGAGGGGAGGCTTTAATGGTGGCGGAATCACTAAGAGCAAGAGTGACTTTGTGGATTGCGATCTTGGATAAAGGCTGTTCATCACCTATTAATCTGGCTGCAGCGAAATCGAAACGTACCAATACACACAGAAACAGAACCACTCCAAAGTGGAAGTGACTGCTGTACTTCATTCTTTTCACCAAAATAAAAGCTCGAACTTTTCAAAAATGAAAGGCCGGGATATCAGTTATAGATGTTCCTCAACAAGTTTTCGATTTCAGAAACGGACGGCCGAAGAATCAGGAAAGATACCAAAAAATATTCGAGTAACGACTCGTTGACTTATCAGCACTGGAGTCTATGAAGCGCATATTTTGGGATAATGAATGAAAAAATCAAGAAACCTGAGATTGGAAGAGTCTAATAATTGACTTGGGAAATCCCGCCGGCAAATGCCTGAAAGACACCATCATCCCTCCAGACTGGAAAAAATTACGTCGGCGAGCCAATGGACAAACGTGTTGAAAGCTCCTAACAATAAATTGGTCTTTGAGAGTCCACGTAGTCTTTGTACCAAAAATTTGTTCCCAAAGCAGACCACATATTGATGAATAAAAGTCCTCGTTTCTAAATAAATTCTTAATAAAATATTTGACAAAACACGGTCAAAAATGTTCACCCACCAGTTGGCAAAACACGGTCAGAAATGTTCACTCATAATTGGTGGGTGAACTTAAACCACCCCCGTCAACATGAGGGTGGTGATTGGTCATCCCACATGGGTCTATCCACATGTGGGAGGATCAATAACTACCCTCATGTAGGTGGGGGCGGTTTTTAGTTCACCCATCAGTGAGTGGGTGAACGGGACTAGTGTCTCATCCCTAGCTATTAGAGTACAATTGAAAACCACTTGTTAAAACTAAATGAATAAATAAATTTATACCCAGGGCGAAAAAGAAGGAATACAATCTAACCAATGATGTGTTCCTAGCGTAGACAAAGCATGGTGCACTAAACAGTGTGCAGCCAAATTCTGAATGCTACACCGACCACAATGCAAAGTGGATAACAAAGAAACAATATGAATTAATCTATTCGTACATATTTTATTTTTTTCTGACCTCATTTTCTTTAAAACAACAAATTTTGAGAGCGTGTGTACAAATTTTATACCCACCAATAATATAACAAGTTGAACCATAAAATGCACGCTTTCCGGCATCTTGCTTATTTCCTTATTTGCAAAGTCTTATATTTTTCTATCCACGACATTACTTTTCAACCAATGAATAGAAAATTGGTAATTACACCATATTCATCTTAATGTCACTCATTTTATCTTTTATTTTGTCATACTCCTACTTATAATTTTGGTAAGAGTAGTGTGTAGTCTATTTCATGAATTTCTTTTCTGTTACCTTACCATTAGATTTAGACAAACGTTCATAATCAATAATGAAGTTAGGGGGACTTCTTATTATTATCAGATCTAAGATATTGACGGCCTCTTACTTCTTAGTGACGACACATCAAAAATACATTTCTCTTTTTAGATTTTGAGTCCAAAAAAGTACCTTTTTTTTTTCTTTTTGACAAATAAGAAAAATACATTTAAATGCTAAGAAAAAAGAAAAATAAAAGAGTAGGTCTGCATAGGACACAACATTGCATTGCTAACATAAGTTTCTGGTAGAAGACTACAGGCAACATATATAGGATCTGTTTGGCGGTCAATAACTACTTCCTGTGTAATTTTTCAGTAGCTACATAATCTTTCAAGAAGTTTCGCTTAAAAATTCAGAAGAAAGAATGTGAATAGAATGATAGAAAACACAAAAGAATTTTTAATAGAAGAAAAATAGAAGTATATCATCTGATCTCAGTTTGTAGTAAGGCAATCCAATGAAGCTGGACAATCACTGTTTCAATAGCATCTTGAGCTGTGCCCTTTGACACTCCAATTTGCTACCAAAATCTTTTCTTCTACAATCGATTGCTTGAACAACTTTTGAAAACTCGACGAACCCTTTAATCCCTCGTTTAATGTGATGATTTTCAGGCTCTGGAGTCGCTTTTCTCTTCAGTACTGTCATGGAATGGACACCAATATTCCCCTTCTCAGCCAACACAGTCCTTAAGTTCTGTCCTGAAGAAGCACAATCAGAAGTACTAGGAACTGTTATATCCCGAATATCATCACCTACTTTTGTAGGAACTGACGATTCCCTCTTTGTATCTCCTAGTTCTAACAATTTCTCTTCCAAAAAGAATCTGGCCTCTGCAAGCTTCATTTGTACACGCTCTTCTCTGATCACCTCTGCTGTTCGCAGCATTTTCCGTTCTTCCTCCAACTCTTTCTTCATCCTTTCGACTTTTTCTTTATCAGAAGAGAGTTCTTTGCAAGCACCCCCAAGCATTTCTCTTGCCTTCCTTTCCAGAGACAGTTCTTTGGCTAGTTTTTTCTTCGAAGACTCCAGCTTTTTGCGTGATTTCCGTTCACATTCTAGCTCGGCCTTCAGTTCAATAATCTGCGCCCGAGCCATTTTCAGTTCAGATTCCACTATTGGCTTAACAAAGTTCAAATCCCAGAACGAAGATGCAACCTTTCGCGCAGACACAGGAAGATGGAGGCGGTGTATTTGCTTTGGATTGAGGTTTTCTTGATGTTCTTCTTTTTCCTTAATGCTGTTCTGAGAATCATAAAAGGGATTCTCATAAAGCTTCCAGATTGTAGGAACACTGGGAATGGATTGATTGTTGCACGAAATTTCGCGGCCTCGTACCATCATAATCTCATTGATCAACGCAGTTCGTGAACCTTCACATAGGTAGCTTCGCAGGTGAAGTGTGATTGCCGTCTATTTATGAAAATTGTGTCGGATTTTCCTTGGAAAAAGATTAGCCAGAATGTTGCTTCAATATTAGTCCAACTCAAAAGTGGTCTGTTCCCTGCAATTTCAAGAAAATGACGCACAATCTAACATGGAGGGTCCAATTCTCTAATCATTGTTTCATATTTTCACATGGTTGGTCCCCTCTAATTATCATCCTCATTAGACTGCTTTAAGTTATAAATAAAATTATATCATGTGATTATGATTGAGCCAGAAAATATTGGCACGTGCAACGACTTGCACTCTATGAGAATCCACCGTCCGATAAAATCCGTTTCAAAATAAAATTCCGACAATAAGAACAAAGAGGTGTTTCTTAACCATGTCTAATGTGGTGCGCAAGGAAGGACCAACATTAAACGATGGATGGATGGGAAATAATCTGGTTGGCGTAACTCCATGCACATCCTTTTCATTAGAAGAAAGAATTACTTCTAAAACAAAGGTCCGGTTCAAGCATCACAAAGCGCCACAGGCCCACAATCAAGTTTCAGTTAATTCTCAATCACAAAAATGAATAGTCAGACTCAAGATTGTAACTGGCAAAGTATTTACTACCATCGTCCAATCTCAAATAATACTCAAAATGCAATTTGAAAGCAGTAAAAGATCCATGAGTACAAAATGCTTCAAGGAAGCTAACATCAATGTTATTCGGAAGAGGAAAAGCATTTGACAAAGCTTTCGGTCTTGCTTAAAAAAGTACAGCAATAACGTCTACTCTGATGCTGCTTCCACATGCTTTGTTGCCTCAGCTTCTTTTAGCTTCTCCAAAGCTGATACACGTCCATCCAGGGTGTTATATAGGTCATTCATCTAGAGAAAAATTAAGAAAAGGAAAAAAGATTAAGCAAGTGAAAGAGCAAAATGCAATGTAATTTATGAGTCATGGATCTTCTATGACATAATCCATTATGAAAGTAAATCTACTACACAAACATCCTTGCATAGCTTATGCTGAGCAACACAAATTACATTAGATTTGTTGAATTGATGCGCCATATCACCATTTCTTAGCAAAATAATTTCTTATCGACTGTATATGAACAGATTAACAGTTGCGATCATTGTAAAGCTTAACCCAAACTTATCTATAGATAATTCCTATTTTCCGATCTTGAATAAGCACCTTTTATCTTCTTGAATATCTTGAATACTTGAGCAATTCAGTCGTGCCGTTCAACATCACAAAAATTTACCACCTGTTATTAATTTAAAAAATCAAATATGGGTTTTCATGCCTAATATCTTTTATGGTAACATATAATCCAAGATCGGATGCTTTGACTACAAACCAAAATCAATCTTATAATAACAAAAACCTGAAAAGTGAAGGTTCCCCGCTTTCTCATTCACAGTCCAAAAAAAACTAATATGATAGTAATTACAAATTTGTAAGTGGTACTTCTCCTCTAAAAGCAGTGAAATGTATATCATCCATAATCCACTGTCTAAAAAATTATTTTCAATCCAGTCCCTACCTTCAGTGTATCATGACCAGATGCCATTCTAGTGACCAGTATATTATTGAATATATATTTGGGTCTCACTAACAGTGCCTAGGCGGCTAGGCCTCAGCGAGTGGAGGCAATATTGCTCAATGCACGAAAAGAATGATCCAAATTATCAACTATCTTAGAGACTAAATTCTCTGCACACATCTCTTCCTAAAATGATCCCCATGTCTCGGCGTGTGTATATGTACATGTGGATTGCTCTCAGCAAAGAAGAATTATTCCTGTATATTAAAGGTGGATAGTACACAATAGCTCCTAAACATACATGCTAATAAATAAAAACTCAACCGTGACCTCCAGGCAGCCAGAGAAGAGGAGCTTCGGATCAGATAGGTCAAAAATTCATCCCATGCCACATACTATCTGAAGTCAGCGCTAAACAGAATGAAATATCAAAAGTATTTCAAGCTATATATTGATCACTAGAGGTTTTTCATTTTCAGTCGACGCTAGCATTACCACTAAATGTATGGATAGCCATAAATCATAACCCATATGTCTCGTACACCGTAGACCTGTCACTCTCCAGAAAAAATATGGAATATCCACTGTCTAATACCATAAGCACATTGGACTAGGTATTAGGATCTCTAAGCTCACATAACAAGAGAAATGCATATCAGAATTAAAATATTCCGTATAAAGGATCCGATAATGAGTATTTGTGGCATGGTTCATCGTGTAGTAGCCAATGACTTAGGGATTAGGATAACAAATTAACAACCAAAGAAAAATACATCGTTATGGGGATATCTTGGGTGCTGCTGTGTAACTCAGAACTGTGCTTTAGTTGAAAGTTAAGAAGAAGGTGAGCACTTCAATCTCAACTAGGCAATTAAATAAGCTTCCAACCAATTCTACCTTTCAATTGAAACAAACCCGTTCACTTATATTCACTTATATCCTGCTGATTTCATAACCAAATTAGGAGACAAAATATGAAGTATAATCAACAGATGGAAAATTCTATTAAACCATGTTAACTCATTATTATGAATTGCATGGGCATGAGCATTTAACTCAAACAGTGTTTGTGAGTCATTCTCTTCACTTCTTCACTTCAAATGAATATCTACACTCCCTCACAACTGTTGCCATCAGATCATTTGTTCAAAAACTTTTTTCAGCAGATGGAACTTTCTTACAAGTTAAATTACATCATTCCATCCCAAATCTAGCACTATATACTAATTATGGAATCCCAAGCCTAGAATCATAGTTAAAGCAAACATAGCCAGAAGAATGAAAAATACCAACTCTCCATGCCATGAAAACATCGCCGCGATTTCGGTAATTATTTTTAGAGCTATCCTGTGAAATTCTATATCAGCATTACAAAATATATTCAATTAAAAAGAAAAAAAGAAAAAAGAAAAGAGCTAATAGAGCTCTAATATTTTTATGATAATTCTTAACCAAGGAAAAATGTCCATTTGTAGGCTTTCCTTTCCTCCTGTTTTCATATAATAACATTTTTCTCACCACAATTCATTCAACAATGATTCAAGTGACCCAAGATGGAAAATCAACCAAAAAAAAAAAAGTAGCCCTATTTTAATTTGGGACAAAATGAAAATAGAAAAAACATTTAAGCAAAAAGAATGTGTCAGACCTGCTGAGAGAGGGCCTGATGAGCTATTTTATAATCCTTGTGGAGAAAATAGAGACCCGCCGCAGATGCTACAGCGGCGCCGGTGAAGAACGATGCGAATCTCACCCTTAACACATAACCCATCCTCCTTCTCCTTCTTCTCGTCAATTTCACCGATATGATTTAAATTATTCAATCGATTTTCACCGTTTGATCAAGCAAACAATGAAAAATATAGAGGCGAATGGAGGCAACGAGCGTCAGAATAAGGGGAAAACAGCATCAGTAGACCTTTTCATAATTGGGTCCTTAATCTTTGCTTTCTGGCATTTCAGGTCCCCAAAGTTTTTAAGCTTTGCCACATGGATCCCCTCCGATGATAATATCAATTTGGAAAAATATTTACACTACACTTTTTTATATCCGCCTCATATTTTTAATTATGGCGAAATTTCCATTCTTTATTATTTATAATATTTATGTCCCTAATAGTTTTTATTTTTTTCTCGAATCTTTCGTTTAATTATCGCTCCTTGTTTTTAATAATGAATATATGTTAAAAAAAATATTGCTTTTCTACTGAGAATATTGCAAAAATATGTAGTTCTATTTTATAGATATTACTTTTATATTTATTAAAAGGAAAATTCTATTTATAAAAAAACCTTTTACAAAATGTTTTACAAAAAAAAGGGGGTCAATTGACCATATTGCCTGTGTTTATTGTGTGAATGGGGGAAAAGTAGTCTAGAGTAAGATAGTGAAATTATCCAGCTTTGTAAAACATTTTTTAAGAGATTCTTAACAAATAGAAGGACTCTTATTAAAACATTTAGAAAGTTGTAACAACGAATTTTTCAAAATTAAAACATTATACGATATAAGATCTCACAGTCAATAAAAGAATAAAAATAAAACGTATAACAACGTCAATGTAAAAATTTGAAAAATTAAGGAAATTAAATGCAATTATATTGTGGTGTAGTTACTAAAAAATGTAGGGTCAATATAGCCACTCTATCAATTTTTCACACTACCTAAAATGACAAAATGGTCTATGTACAACTAGTATTAGAGCTTTCACTGTGGAATTTGGTTGTGAAATTAGAGTGAAGTCCTACTCTCCACTAACAAGCAGTTTTTCTAAGAAAACGATGTTACTTCCTTAAAGTGTGTGTGTATATTGGTGGTCTCTTGAAAGGGGAATTATATTCCCACTACTAAAATTGTTAACTACACCACATCTTTGCATTTACTAAATTAACCATAATTTAATTGTCCAAACTAACCATTAACTTGAATTATTTTTTCCTTTCTACACCACACTTCAAATTTATTTCCACACCCCTACACTGTACACCACCATCTTCACCGTTTCAATACTCTCTCTCTCTCTCTCACACACACACACACATCAAAACACTACAAAATATGAGCACATCCGCAACAAAACAACTATTGAATTGAAACTCAAACAAAAAAGTTCGACTACGGACGATGAAACTCAAACAAAAACTCCTTTTGTATTCCAACCAAAAATTAATTGCACTTTGGAACGTACGATGAATTTTGCATCTTTAATGCGGAGCATTTGCTTTCCTCCAGTTTGCCTTACCTTTGAAGTAGAATAAAAGAATTTGTGACCCTTTTTTCCTGTAAATAAATATATTGTAAATCCTTTATTATTGCTTTACCAGAGCATGTTTTTTCTACTGCACACACAGAGAGAGAGAGTTGCCGGCGAAATGGTAGTGGATATATCCTTATAATATTTGTGGCGCGCGGTTTGAATAATTTCATAGCTTTTTTATTGTAAGGCTAATATAGTAAATTTAAGTGTGGTGTAGATATAAAAGTCATATTTCAATTGAGGTGTATTTAAAATGTGGTGTCACAAATAGTTTTTTGTGGTGGGAATATAATTCCCCCTCTTGGAATAGTTTTTTGAAATCACAAGTGGCTTCATGTTAGTGGCGGAACCAAACGCTATTAGAAGGGTGGGCCGAATGAGTGAATCGACAGCTAAACCTTTACATATATACACGCATGTGTTATATATATATATATATATATATTAACAAGGTAAAAAAAAATCCCAATTTGAGGGTGGCCTCCCCCCTCCCCAACTCCGTCCCTGCTTCATGCTTGATTTGGCAATGTTGGACCGGTTGGTTGTTCTTGATGATATAAATTGTTGTGCTCAAAAACATTTTTGTTAGACATGATATGATACTCTAGATTTTTTATAGAACGGAGCACGACCTGTTTCTATAGTCAGACCATATGATACTCTACCCTCTCTTTTTCTTTATTTTCTTTTGCAATGACATGTGAGGATTTGTTTTATTGGGTTTTTACTTTTTAGAGCAACACTCTTCTCATAGTGAAGTGTTTTTTTTTTCTTTAATACAAAGGGGGAGATAGAGGAGGGACATATGTGGTTTGAACTTGAGACATCTTGTCCGAAACGTGAAAATTTAGCTACTACAACACTTGTTCGAATTTAACCATTGTAATACTTGTTCGAACTACTCTTTCACAGTGATTAATTATATCAATAAAGTGAGATATTCCTTATGTATCCAGTGAGTTTCTAGATTTGGGTATGTACTCCAGAAACATGTTTAACTCGTGAAACGTGTTATATCAATTTCAAAATTTTATGGATGTTTAGATGCCTTTAATATCTAGGAAAGCATCTTTTTGGGATTGTATATACTCTAAGCTTCAAAAGGCTTAGACAAAAAAAACTAAGCATTTTAGTATGCTAGTTGAGAGTACGTACATTACACGCATAATGTAAGTGATGAAAAATGATATCCTTGCAAAGCACATTGCATGTAATGGTATGATGATTGAACTTATTTCAATGGCTTGATAGTGGACCAGTAACGTGACAAAAAGTCTACGAAATTAAAAAAAATATTTAAATTACACTTACTTCATCTAGACATTCAATAATGCCATGATCATATTTTAAAAGACATTTTTTTTTTGCAATACCTCCTTAAATGTTTATTGTAATTCACATGTCATTAATTAGTAAATATCATGCTTTTGGTGAAATTATTTTCTTTTCTTTTGATAGTAATTATAGGCTTCACACTTATTACTGCACCTAAAATATTTGAGAAAAAATGAATTAGTAGCTTAAAGTTAAATGTAAAATGCATACAATCTTAAGTAAGGACGTTAGGATACCTAACAAATTCCCTTCACCAATTGAGGATGAGATTTTTGAGAATTTCACAAAACATGGACTTTACATGTTATCATAAATAAAATCTACAATTTCCTCCACCCTAGTCTGGCAGTCTTTGTTGTCATGGTAAGTTTAATTTTGTCGTTCACATTTGAGTATAAAAGGGTTACTGATAATCTTATTTTCCCATTCCTAGTTGATATGTTTTGCCATTCTCAAATTTGGTAAAGAAGCTGTCAATTGTGTCGTTAAATAGAGTAGTTTGGATCTGACTTCCCTACAGTAAAGTCTAAAATATATTTATTAGTCTAATAGTGAAATCTTTATAGGAAAACTATGAATAATATTGGTATTAAAAATTACCTTCTCTATCGCACAAAATCAATTTTAAAACTTTATAGGATCATTGTTTTAATTAGATTTCGATAGAAGCTTTCTGAAGTATGAATATACATTTATGATTCACTCTTCTCTAAATGTAGTCAACTATCTTATAAAGATGTAAGTTGAGTCTTTGTTCGGCGAATAATGATCCTAAAAAAATAAAAAAAAATGAAAAAAAAAGCTTCAACAACACACGCATATATATTTTACAAAAGGAAAAAAAAAATCACTTTCCAAAATCTAGATTATATTTGGAAGATAAATAGATGAATTAGACTCCATCTCTAGTACTTTTGATGGTGAAACATTCATCTACCAATAAATTAAATAAGAAATTTAGTAAATTTATTTTGCAATAGCTAGAAATAAATTCTATGATTGGATGATTTCAAGTAACTTAATTTTTAAAATATTTAAAGCAAAAGTGAAACCAAATTTTAAATGAAAAAGGAGCATGGGTGTAATATTTCTACATGCAAATAGAACTTTGCACTTTCTAAAAGTTAAATCTCTACTTTTGCGTGCTAATTAGTATATACAATACTATTAAGAGTTGAGACTTCATAATTGGGAAGAAATGATCACAAACAACCAAATATAAATGGCAATTCCACTTTTAGTTCTTGATGCTACTAAAATATTATGCAGGAGGCGCATTAATGATCTATCTAATGAAATGAAAATGAAGATGATAAATGTTTACCCATTATTGAGAATGGACTAAAGTTTAGAAAATACACAATGAACTTATAACTATTTCTACTCTATATAGAGCAAAATATACATATTTACATTGAATACGTTCCTTTATGAAAAAATGATTGTTTCGATTTAAATTTTGTGATGTCTCCATCTTTGTTCTTTTTATAAGTTATTATTAATATTAAATAATAATTATCATATTATAAATATGTAATTATTGTATATTTTTTATATAGCTTTTATTTATTAAGTTTGTTGATAAGATAACCGACCTGATAGATCGGTTATATATCTCTACCGCACTTAAAAGAGCCGAACTGAATAAGTTGGTGGAAGCAAGCGATCCTAATCATACACGTGGATGGTAAACAAATACACATGGACGATGCCCACCAATTGGACCAGACACGTGGAGTGCATGCCCTGAAGTGCTCCACTTAGCCATTTTTTCCTATAAATACCCCTACCATGTTGGTTAAAGGGTTGGATAATTTTTACTTTTTACCTGTTATTCTATTTAGAATAAAACCCCGAACTACACGTCTTGTAATCGAAACAGAAGGAAATAAAGAACAACAATCAAGTATCACTTAATGGTTGAGGACGATTTAGTTCCAATATAAATTGTTGTCAACAAAGTTTATATTACTTTGAATTAAATTATAAGTGTTTTAGGAAGTTGGAAGGTGAAAGTTCCTACTCATAAAGTTGATTAAAGTTAAATAAAATTAATTAAATAGTAAATAGGATACAAATGTAAATTGGGGAAATAGTGGGGTGAAATAGAAAATCAAAAGTTTCTCACTCATCCCTTTTTAGATATTATAGATACGAGATACATCTTATGTAAAATGTTGAAATATATACACATGGATTTGAAGTGATAACTAGTAATAATGATATAATAAACTTTGTTGAAATAAATGATAAAATTGTAAAGAAAAAATGATACTAAGTCAATAACAACTGACCTCTATAGAATAAGTATACTGATAAGTTGAATGTTAACCAAATCATAATATATATATATATATATCAAGTACGCCAATGAAGAAAAATAATCTAAGATTACATTTCATTATTATATCTTTTTGGATATACTGGTTTAAGAATGATCAACTGAATATTTACATATACATATTTCATTGAATTATAACATATGCAACGTACAAAAAGAATTTGCTAAATAATATAACTTATATAAAATTAATATTATCATTGATGATTTAATAAAATAAGAAATTAATTCATAAATTGTGCGAAAATTTAAGGAAAACAGGAGGAAAAGTGGGGAAAAAACAAAAGACATGAAAAGTGAAAAGCTAATAACTCATGAATTGATTAAACTTATTATTAACAATAAAAATAAAATTAATAAAATATTAAATAGGGTTATTAATATTAAATTAGGGAAATAAATGGAGTGGAATAGGAAATTAAAAGGTTTCCCAGTCATGCCCCTTTTTATCTTTCTTCATCAAGTAGAGATTCAATGGCTTCGTTTTTTGTCCTGCCATGATCACTACGGATTAACTTTTTCCAGCAATTCTATGGCCTTTGGAAATCATTTAAAAAAAATTAAAGTTTCACTCAAAATTCTAGCAAAAACAAAGAAATTAAATATTTCCAGAAATTTACACTTTATAGCTTTTCTTCCTTGTCCGAGTCTTTTATATTGTGTTGGAATAAATAGTAGAAGGGAGTTATATAGACACTAACATTTTTTATATATATGCACCACATTCACATTTTAATTGCACTAATTGTCCATAAACTTTAATTGATCATTTGTTTATGTCCTTATCATTTCTATCGCTTCATTTTTTGCAACTTGTTATGGATTGGTACTTCTTGCTTTAAACAATTATTTTTTATTCAAAATTTTGATGAACGAAAACTCTGAAAATGTGAAAAATTTAAGTAATTAGATTTAGCTATTTTCACCTTTTAATTATTTAAAATACCTAAAGGACTTTTCAACGAATTCTTTGAACAAAAATTATTTTTGAATACAAGACACGCTAATCAATTAAAGGTTAGTGATAAAAATGTAGAAGGAAAAATTTAAGAACATAAACGTAATAGTTAGTAAATGTTGATAACATATAATGTAAAATATGATGTGATTATAAAAAAGTATGATATTAATGTAACAACGTATAGTAGAAATCATATAAGTTCATTTGCTCGGTATTCATAGTTAGGATGTGACAACTTAAATCAATCATGAAAATGGTAAAGCGGATTTATTTCCTGGTTGTGGTGGCTTTCGATTAGTGGTGGGAGAAGCAAACATGGCGATGATAATAATGATTAATACCCAATTATTTTTTATTACCTTTTTAAAACTAAGGAGGGTATAGTTGTAAAATTCATGCGGTGTATTTATCAAAATTACTTTCAACTAATATAGCTCCCGTGAGATGCACAGGAAGAACAATGTTAAAAAATATAACAATAGGAATTTGAAAAATAAATGGGAAACATCTATATATTAGTTGAAAAATATAAAAGATGAATAACGTTAAAAATATAATAATACGAATTTGAAAAATGAATGAGAAATATTTGTACATTAGTGGAAAATATGAAAGATGAATGTACATCAATGGAAACAATTAGATTAATAAACTGATAATGAAAATCTTTTTCTACATTCAATAGGACCAATCAGTTTGCATGATATGAGTATAGGTCCTTATTAAAAATAATTCTATTTGGACAAAAGATGAGACAAAAATATTGACAAAAAAGATACATGTCTCATATGATTACTTTTGATATAAAAATGAAGTGATATGTTGAAAAATAAGATTCTGTTATGTGTCACTTTTGTTTAAATTTTTGTATGCATTTTTATTCAAATAGCACAACTCATTTATTAAACATAGCACATCATCTTAATGATGTATTAATATTTTAAATATGTTTGAAATTTCAGAAATTTCCATCTTATATGATTTTGAAACTCAAACTTACGAAAAAGGAAACTAGTTTGAAAGAAGAATTAATACTTATAAGAAATTTATTAGAGGTTGATTTTTTCACAAACAAATCCAAATCCAGAAATTTCTTAAATTTCCTACTCATTATACTAAAACATTAAAAATTTTTAAGAAAAAAATAAAAAAACTAACCCTTTAAGGTTTGCGTGTTTCTAATGAGAATGAGGTCAAAATCTCCTTAAAAATGTTATTAACATTCATGTAAAGATTATTTAGGCGAACGAAATTTACAATAGCCTTCTAAACTTATAGTGCAAGTATAAACTTGCCTAGTGTTTAAATCTGTCGTTGACGACATTTCTGCAAGCCATTCTCCTTGTAAATAATTATAAGCCACATGACTTTTCTCATTATATACATTTTCTGTAAACTTACAGCGCGTTTGATTACATCTGTTTTTCATGAAAAATATCAAACTCATGAAAAAATTTAATCTTTATGAGTTTATTTGGGAAATGGGAAATGGAATTTTAAATTCCATGATAGGGGAAAGAAAACATGGGAAAATAGGCAAAAACATGACGTCATCAATTAGCTTACAGCACCGGTCTAAGGCGGGAAATAAGCTAGAAACTACACTTGATTTAGATATTAATAGATAATATAATACAGATTTTAAGTTAATGAGAATTGGAGGGTACTATTGTCTTTTTAAGTAAAAAATGTTAAGTCATGTAAAAAATATGAGATTTGATATTGAAATTGTCAAGTTTGAAATGTTAAGATTAAATTGCACAATAGGATGAACTGTCAATGTTAAATTGTGCAAATTAGCCATTTCAAATGAGAATGATGCCAAAATCTCTCTAAAAAAATTATTGATATTCAAGTAAGGATCATTGAGGTAAATGAAGTTCATAATAGCCTTCTAAACTTATGGTGCAAGTACAAACTCGCCAGTTATTTAACTCTGCTGTTGACGACATTTCGGCAAGCCATTCTCCTTGCAAAAAATTATAAGCCACCTAACCTTTCTCATTATATGCATTTCCGCAAACTTACAGCGTGTTTGATTTATTTATTTTTCATTAAAAATATCAAATTCATGGAAAAAATTCAATCTTTACGAGTTTATTTGGGAAATGGGAAATGGAATTTTAAATTCTATGATAGGTGAAAACATGAGAAAATATGTAAAAAATGACATTATTAATTAGCTTACAGCACCAGTTAAAGCTGGGAAATAAGATAGAAAAAATTTTAGGATCACGTAAAAAATGGGATTTGGGGTTGAAATTTTCATGTTTGAAATGTTGGGATTAAATTGCACAATATGATGAAATATTTGGGTTAAATTGTACAAATTAGCCATTTCAAAATATAAAAGAATAAAATAATAAAAAATAAATATGACATCAGTTATGACGTCAGCAATTTGGGTGGGAAAACTTATTTAGACTACTTTTAATTTAGACATATATAGATTTGTGGTAGATTAATAATGTGGTGTTACGATTAATTTTCGTACTGATAATATAATTACCCTTTAATATATTGTAGATGTAGATTAAACAGCAAGAAAAATATGGAGTTTGTATTCTAATTTATGATTGGCGGCTTGATATTGTTCACTACTATTTATTTCTGTTCAAGGACTTATTGCATTTAGGTGCGACATTGCCTACTACTAATGAGTAATGACCCCAACAACCTCCTAATCATTCTTCTCCATTTCAAACATTGAGAAAGAAAAAGTACGTTCTTGAGTCGCTCCCCTTGCTTTTGTACTATTTTTTGGAGAGAAAAGAAAAAGGCGTAACAATAAAAAATGTCAAACTTTGCTATTCTACAACAATTCACTTAATTAATGCAGTTAATCATTAATGGATTTAGACGGATCTCAATAAGGTATTTAAATATTTAATTGATAAATCTGAAGGAAGGAATATTGAGATATCAGTCAATAACAGATTGCCATATTATGATTCTTGAAAATTATTTCATAGTAGTCATATATATATATATATATTTCTTCTTAATAGTCATATTTGTTCCATTAAAGTTAGTAAGTATACATAGAAAAATAAAATCTTATTATCGAATTTTAACCTTTATCTTATTGAATATATAGTCTCCGTTCCAACTTCACTCAACACAATTTGATAAAGTTGTATATTTTCTTTTGAGGGATCGCTCGTATGTAGTAATCCTAATTTGATTAAGAGATTAATTGGTCATATCGGAAAGTTTAAAGATTGAGAAAAATTGTGTAGGGTTTTATTAAATAAGATAAGAAGTTGAATGAATTGTTTGTTAAAATTGCATTAAACGTACGGTGGGAGATCGGGACTACTAATTTTGCCATAATTTTATTCTTCAAATATATACAAATAACTTTGAGGGATATATACAGACGTATACACTAAGATTGAGATTGGGAAAAAATGGGCTATATTGTGGTGTTTCTTCTACTAAATTGTTATCGAACTTTTGACTACATAAACCCCAATCCTTTTTCCAATTAATACGCATTTTAAAGAATTTATTCTTTGATTGGTTGCTGGGGTGTCAGTTGTCAGTTTCAAATCTACATAAACCCAATACATTTTTCTCCATTATTATGCATCCCCAATATTGCACAAAATGTGCACGGGTAAAGATGTGAGGGAAAATTGAAGTTACGGGTCTATACCTCTCCTCCTGTGCATATTATACGGAAAAATTCTCTCGCCTTGTCCAGATTTTTTCTTTTTTTGTTAGATTACGACTGCCATTATTAATCATTTAACTTAAATCAATTCTTGGCATTTTTTTTTTCAACTTTTCCATTTATCGGTATTTTTGTGAAATCTTACACATATATGTTACAATAGTAACGTAATTGCAATGGTCCCTTTCACCGAAAAAGAAAAAAAGTAATTAAAATTAAAATTACAAACTTGCAATTGTCAAAATTTCCCTAGCCCATCGATTGGAACATTAGGAACGCGGGATATGATCCGTTCAAATTTTTGGTAGATTAGGAATTACGTGGGTTTATATATATATATATATATATATATATAGATAACCCCTAAGCTATATACTACATCAGATCTCTATTGGGTTCTTCTGAAATCTATACGGCTAAGCTACTCAGTCCATCATAATATTTTTAGAGTTTGTTTTGCTTCCAATTTTTCCTTTAACTAATCATGTCGATGAGGCCATATGGATCTGCTTTTCCAGAGAATAACGATCAGAAGAATATCCAGGTTTCATTCTCCCTTTAGTTTTCGGAGTTCCACTTCTATTAATTCTGCGAATTTCTATGTTTTGGAAAACATAACTGGTGCGTTTGATTTGAAATTATGATTTCTCATGTAAAATGTTATAATTTTCCACCCAAATTTACTTAGACCAATTAAACACTTTTTCATTTCCCACGAAAATGGAAAACGAATTCCCAATCAGTTCGAAACATATATGGAATGCAAATTTAAAAGTTCGACTCCATTTGAAGGTTTATCACTCTTGAGAGCCATATGGATCTGCTTTTCCAGAGAATAACGATCAGAAGAATATCCAGGTTTCATTCTCCCTTTAGTTTTCGGAGTTCCACCTCTATTAATTCTGAGAATTTCTATGTTTTGGAAAACATAACTGGTGCGTTTGATTTGAAATTATGATTTCTCATGTAAAATGTTATAATTTTCCACCCAAATTTACTTAGACCAATTAAACACTTTTTCATTTCCCACGAAAATGGAAAACGAATTCCCAATCAGTTCGAAACATATATGGAATGCAAATTTAAAAGTTCGACTCCATTTGAAGGTTTATCACTCTTGAGAGCCATATGGATCTGCTTTTCCAGAGAATAACGATCAGAAGAATATCCAGGTTTCATTCTCCCTTTAGTTTTCGGAGTTCCAC
>CAVNYN010286353.1:5288-19648 GCA_963692815.1 Nyctanthes arbor-tristis | reverse complement strand
TTTGTAGGTGTCTATGTTTTGCTGCTATCTTTGCATGATCAATTCAGTATCAATCTATCATGGTTCATAATGACCAATGAAATAGTGCAGAAGATGTCGCTGGCCATAGTCAATGGAACAAAAAAGGTTTTCCAAGTTCATCTTGCTACTATCATGATCAAATCAATGTCAATCTATCATGGTTCATAATGTCCAATGAAATATTGCAGAAGATGTTGCTGGCTATCATGGATCAAGAATGAACGAAATAACAGTTTAGAGAGTACTTCACTAGTCTAGTCTAGAAAACAAAATAAAAGAAGATCATATTTCACAAAATAAGAAATTGCCAACGATATGCAATATTTACAAGACAATGCTAGATACTAGTTGGTTCATTAAAGCTAATAAAAATATAACAATACGAAAGAGTATTGTAATTTTGCTATTGGTCTCCCCTTTTATCTTTGTCATAGGGAATTGTCATCTTCAACGTAATCTTCCCACCTTTTGCAATTTTCTTGCACGCTAACAGATCAACCATTTGACGAACATCTTCATTTGCATCTCCACCCCACCTCCAACGCTAGCTTCGCCCTCGTCCCACTTGAAGTAAAGGCAATTCTTAGTACAGTTGAAAAATGGACGACCCTTGTTTGGGCCCTTTCCGCAAATATTCAAGTATCTGCAAAGTATACTTATTCAATTTTATTGAGTAATATATGGCAAGTTGAGGTCATGACATGGCTCCCAATTCAGATTTGGAATCAACAAAGTGCCAAAGGCAAGAATTAAGGATTACTACACCCAAACTAGATGCTCATAAACTTGGCCACAAATGCTGCTAGATAGATCAAGAAGACATAAATTTCATGTAGCATATTAATTACTCTATAAGCTAATTTCTATTTAACAGTGAAAAGCTAATTTGTTTCAAACCCAAGCAGTAAATGTCTCAATAATTTGCATACAAGGGGGAGTATTAAGCTACTGTAATTAAAAAATACACACATAATTTCAGGCTATAAAAGCGTGAAAAGTATTGACATACATAATGCAAACTAACATACACATAATGCAAAAGTGTCAAAATACATACCCCGGAATTAACATACGCATAATTACATACACATAATATGCTGTTACCTCCCATAATGTAAATTTTGGTTTATCCTTATTTTCTATTTTAGTTTATATTTTTTTATTTTTGTAATTTATAGCATTTGAAATATCCAGAAAAAGGTGCGAAATTCATGCACAATATAATAGTAAGAATCACTCCATCTCAAACCCGGCTCATTCGAAATGAAACCTCAAAAGGTCACGTCGAAAATGCTCGATTGAACACTTAAAAAAAACGAACGCTAAACAAAGGGAAAACCTGAATCTTTGAATTTTAGATTCAACATTCAACTTCACAACCCAGAATAGAAGTGGACATGGATGATTTCTGACAGCCAGGATGCTGTAACGAGGGCCGGCGGGTGGATGGAATCTTGAACAAGCGCCGGCTGCTGCCGGGGTTTTCCCGAGAGAGAGAGAGAGAGAGAGAGAGAGAGAGAGAGAGAGAGAGCAGAGATTCCCTTTTCGTTTTTTGAAGATGGGAATGAATGAATGGGTCTCTTAAGTAAATTTTATTTTAATTTCAGGGTATGTTTGACATTTGCTACTTCGGGTTGTATCTCAAGTATGAGATATTCAGGACACTAGCATTTTCCTTGCAAGAAAATCCTTATTAAAGTGAAATCTAATATCTATGTGCTTAGTCTTGTCATGAAACACATGATTTTTGTACAATTGAACAGCAGATTGGCTATTAGAAAACATTTCCACACTTTCTTGCACAAAACTTATTTCATTCAAAACTCCTTTTAACTAGAGAGCTTCTTCCATAACCGAGGTAATGGCTACATATTCTACCTCTGTAGTAGATAAAGCCCCTATATCTTGCAATTGAAATTTCCAACTTACGCAAGTATCACACACAGTAAAAATTTAGGAAGTAGTTGACTTTCTATTGGCCCTATCACTTGCATAATTAGCATCCACTTAACCTTTTAAGATCAATTCCCTCTTTACGATATTTATTAACAAGTTCTTTATTGGATGCACCTTTCAAATATCTGAGAAGTTATTTCAAAGCTTCTCAAAGCTACATACCAAGATGTGACTTATATCTGCTCAAAATACTAGCAGTATATACAACATTTGGTCTAGTACAGACCATCAAGAACATAACAGAACCAATGACATTTGAATAAGGCACCTTGTTCATATACTCAAGTTCATCATTAGATTTAGGACACTATTCCTTACTATGTATAAAATGATTTCTATGAGGCACATAAATATATTTACAATTAAGCATGGAAAATTTCTTGAGAACATTGTTCACGTAAGCACTTTGATTCAACACAAAAATATTTTCATCTCTGCTTCTGTAAATATATATTCATGCCTACAATTTTTTTGGCATCTCCTAGCAATTTCATATCAAATTTAGCACTAAGATAATTCATCACAAATTCAACTGACTTAACGCTAGAACTAATTAGAAGCATGTCATCAATATACAACAGTAGAAAGATAGAATCATACTTTAAGTCATCCAATTTAAAGTACAAACTCTAATCACACTTACTTCTTTTAAAGCCCAGAGTTAAAATATAAGTATCAAATCTTTTATTCCACTATCTAAGAGATTCTTTTAAACTATATAAAGATTTTTTAGGAGGCACATATAATCGCGATCCTTAGAATTAACAAAACCAACAGGTTGACTCATATAGATTTTCTCATCCAAGTCAGCATGTAAGGAAGCAATTTTAACATCCAATTGTTTCATTTGAGCACACATAATTCAAACAGTAGTATATTTAACAATTGAAGCAGCAAATATTTAAGTATAATAAACGCCTTTTTTTGAGATCGGACTTCTAACAACGAGTTTCCCTTATATATAACAGAATCAGAATTATCAACACCTTCTTTGATTTTAAACAACAATTTGCGATCAATAATAGAGTGTCCTTCGGGTTTAGGAACCAAAACCTAGGTTTTGTTTTTATGAAGGGAAGATATTTCATCTCTTATGGCATTCCACTAGATTTTAGAATTTTTAGATTTAACAGCTTCCTCAAAAGTTTTGGGTTTAGAGGAAACAAAGGATTCGTAAGTATTAAAAGCAAAGACAGACAAATAGTAATCATCATATCTAATAGGCATTCTCCTATTGTCTCTCTTAGCCTCTTAGGCCTATTGGGGTAGTAATACTGACCTCACGAGCCAAATCTTTTCTATTCTCCTTGATAAGCAATTTTTGGATCCAAAGTCACCATTCCCAAAATTTCGGCAGATAAGTTATCTCTCCCTGAGATTTCAAAGTACTTCCCCATTAAATATCCTTGTCATATATTCTTTCACAAATACTGGCACGAGGAGTAAAATCCATGTTTGGAGCAGATGTGGTGGCAAGCAAAGGAATGGTTGAGAACCATCCTTTTGACTAGATGCAGCAGTATGTGAATAGGCACTTAAAGCTGGCATGTCTACTTGTGGCGGAAAATCAAAACTGATAGGCATCAGTGTATGTGTCATTGCCATGTGTGTGCAAATCGTGATAAGATCGGAAGAGCTTTGTTAAGATATTTCACATCTGTACCTTTGAAAAAAAGGTACGTTCTGCCCTACTTTTTAATCTCTTCAATTTCATGCACGCCGTTGTAGACCTTGCTTGATTGAGACATCCTTGATAAGAAAAATTATCAATATCAATCAAAACAATTTCAACATAAATCAAATTATATTAAAGCAAATTAAATCAAGTTGAAAAAAAAATAAAGTCAAGTCAAATTAAATTAAATTGAGATTAGTTATCTAATTGCCAAAAAGGATCACTCAAATCGTAAACTTAAAAAAAAAATCAATTTGGAAAAGTTTAGACCTTTGTCCTTGACATTAAATATCTTGGACTTTAAAAGGATTAGTCTTTAATTATCAAATGTGTCTCAAGTTTACAAGGTTCAAGCCTTTGCTTTCGATACAACGTCTCAAACATCAGAAGGAATGATCCTTAATTACCAAATTAATTTCTTAAGTTTTGAGAGATTTAAACCTTAGTCTTTAACATAAGTCTTAGAATTTGAAAGATCCAAATCTCGGTATTACACCGACAACTTCTTTGAATCATTAAGTTTAAGCACTTTAAAAAAAAGTGAAAAAAATGGTGATCTCACGATTTGCACACACATGGCAACTTCTTTAAATCACTTCCTTAAATCATTAAGTTTAAGCACTTAAAAGAAAAGTGAAAAAATGGTGATCTCACATTTGCACCCACATGGCAATGACACATACACTGATTCCTATCAGTTTTGATTTTCTGCCATAAGTAGATATTCCAGCTTTAAGTGCCTTTTCATATACTAGTGCATCTAGGCAAAAGGATGGTTCTCAACCATCCCTTTGCCTGCTACCACATCATGCTCCAAATATGGATTTTACTCCTCGTGCCACTATGTGTGAAAGAATATATGACAAGGAGATTCGATGGGGAAGTACTTTGAAATCTTGTCAAGAGATAAATTATCAGCCAAACTTTTTGGTTAAAGAGATTGTCATAAATACTCAAATTGATCTTTTATTCTCTTTGATTGGTTAAAGAGATTGGCACGAAAGAATTGGAGAGGTCTTGTGGGCATATCATACTACTTATAGGACTCCAACACAAACTACTCCTTATGATTTGGTATATGGGGTAGAAGCTGTACTACCCTTGGAGTGTCAAATTCCATCTCTACGGATTGCCATTCAAGAGGGATTGACTACGGAAGAAAATGTCCGTCTTGGACTAAGAGCTAGAAGCCTTGGATGAGAATGCTATCAAGCTCGGATAGCGAAATCCTTCAACAAAAAGGTGAAGTCGTATAAAGCCTATCAACCATACAAACTGTTACGATTTTGATTGCATAGTTGAAGCTGCGGTGAAAGACTATCATCGTCCCAACACCGCCTACAAAGCCCTTTGTGAAGGTTGGTGTCCTAAGACCAATACTTTTGTAACATCTAGCAGTGAAATTGGTATTTCTCTTTGGGCTATGAGGATCATCACTGGCCTCTCTATTTCAGGTGAATATCATGGAGAGGTAGCTCCAACCCTTTCGGAGCTGACAAACTTACTTCTCAAGTCTTGTCTACATTCATTCAATGCTTACTCTATAATTACTGACGAGAAAGGGTCTGACCGTGTCACCCATTCTGAATGGATTGATTTTTGGTTTCGACACACAAACTTTGTTCCAAAGCCCTGATAAACCAAAACTTACAAGGATGCATTGGTTGCTAATTCTTACAAGATCGGAAGAGCGTCGTGTAGGCCAATGAAGACTAACATAATTAGACCTTTCAATTTAAACAAGCCACAGACACTCTCTTATAGGAATCAATCCCATTGGCGTGATATTTCTTTAGAATTTTCTAAATAGGAAAAAGGAGAACTCCGCATATTTGAGAGTGAGCTTCCTTCAAAATATGGAGTGCTTCTTCATAACTTAAGCATCTAAGAAAAATCCCATCAAATGATCGCTGGTAAAATATATCTTTAAAGAAGACAAATCGGGCTGCTCTTTTTCTTATTTCTGACCTCCAACGTGCATTATCAGATAATTTTTTGTGTTGAACATAATCAATAATAGGCTGTCTCCAGTCCTCATTTTCCTTTGATAACTTCAACACTATTATTTTCTTCCAAGTCTTCAGGTTGCAATGGTAGAATTACCCATATTTGCTCAATCAAAATTGCGTGTATGGAATTCTCCTCTGACCTGGCTAAGATAGCTCCTAAGCTTGCCAAAGCATATGCTTCTTTGTTTTTACTTTTTGGAACAAATCGTTTCACCAATACTGATGCATACTTATGGTAGGGCTTTAACTCCAGTTTTCAAATCTCATATTCAGATGTGAGTTGATTGATTATCAACATAGAGTCTCTAAAACATTAAGTTGTTTAACTTCCAATTCTCTTTGACCTTGGTTTAATCTTTAACCAAAAATAGGCAGTTCACATCTTTGGAAAGAAAGAAAAGGAAAAAAAGAAACGGAAAAAGTGGGCAACTCACGTCTTTGGAAAGAAAGAAAAGAAAAAAAAAACAAAAGAAAAAGTGGGCAAACGTCTCTTAGAAAAAAAGGTGGGGAATTGACATCCCTGAGAGGAAGGGACAAAAGACGGGCAATTAATGTACTTGGGAACTAAGAGAAAAATGGAAAAAAAAAGATTTTTTTTTCTAAATCTTAACTGGCATGCATGAGATCATTAGAAAAAGAAAGGGAATTTGTTTGCCTACTAATGCTTTTAGAAGAGGAATCGAAGAACAGAGTTAAGTATTAGTTGAACAAGCTTCATGGAAGGAGAGACAAAATTTTGCCTCGAAAAATTGACTTCATTTCTTGGCAAATAGAAGACAAGTTGGTGAATGAAAATACTAGTGTTGAAGGTTTTTATATAATGCTTGAGATGGTCAGCTCCTAGGCTTGAAATATGACTCTTCACTGAAGAATTTTGAATTAGGTTGATCTCCTTATCCAATTAAAAGTCTTTTGAATAAAACCAAAAAAAAAAAAAGAAAAAAGAAAAGGAGGTTGAAATCAGGATGTGGTTTCTCGGCCAAGAAGGAAATTTTTTTTTTTTTTTCAAACGAGAATACTGATTAAGTTAAAAAAAAAGTTTGATTGAAATAAAAAAAACGTGGTCGCCTGGTTCCCGAAAAAAATGATGATTAAGTTAAAAAAAAATAGTTTGGTTAAAACTCAAATTAAGTTATCCATGCTTGGATTGAAATTGAAATTTTTACTCTTCTTAGAGTCCCAATTTTCTTAGAGGTGTTATTTTATAAATTTAAATTCAAATTCAAACTATATTTCAAAGCCAAGATTTATCCATTTATTTGTTATAAATAGATAAAATCTTTTTTTGGGAGGGGGGAGTTGTTGACATCAAAAAAATTTTAATAAAACTTATTTATGCCAAGTTTAATTTTGATATTTAACCCAATTAATTTTAAAGTAAAATTAAGGTCCAAAGTCTTAAATGGACCAAATTAAATTAAACGATCAAAAGCCCAAGATTTTGCCCATTTTGTAGGACCACTCTACGGCCCATGAATGTGGTCTATATAAACCCTATTAGTCATAGGGTTTGGGGGTTCTAGACACAAAATTCCTGTAGAACCATTTCAAGGGAAAAACCAAGAGAACCAAATTCTCTCTAAGTCTAAGAGAATCAAATTCTCTTAAAGTCCAAGAAACTTAAGGTCTTCTTAAATTCCAAAACCAAATACCAAGTCGAGTTTCAAAACAAATTCAAAGGCAGAAAGCTGAAAAATCAAAAGAAATTAAAATCTTCTTTAAATCAAATCTTCATATCGAAATTCAGAAATCTACAAATCTCGAGGCTTAAGCCTCAAATTCACTCAAGTTTCAAGTCCAGATCTAGAAATCTACGAAAATTGAGGCCTCGAGTCTCAAATTTATTGCAAGCCGAAGACCAAGTCATGTTGCACTTCTTCTTCGAAGTTGGAATCGTTAATCAGAGAAATTTTGCAACATGACAAATTACAAGAGCGTCAATCCACTTGTATTTTTATCAAATTCCAATTATAATGAATTTCCATATTATTAATTTCATGGCTTGCAATCAATTTGAGACTTGAGGCTTGGGGAAATTTGAGGCTTAATTTTCGAATTTGGATATGAAGATTTGATTTAAAGAAGATTTTGATCTCCTTTGATTTTCCTTCTTTCTGCCTTTGAATTTGCTTTGAGACTTGATTTGGAATTTGATTTTGGAATTTAAGAAGACCTTGATCTTCTTAGACTTAAAGAGAATTTGATTCTCTTAGACTTAGAGAGAATTTGGTTCTCTTGGTTTTTCCCTTGAAATGGTTCTGCGGGAATTTTGTGTCTGGAATCCCCAAACCCTAGGACCAATAGGGTTTATATATACCACATTCTTGGGCAGTAGAGTGGGCCTGCAAAATTGGCTAAATCTTGGGCTTTTGATCGTTCAATTTAATTTGGTCCATTTAAGACTTTAGACTTTAATTTGACTTTAAAATTAATTGGGTTAAATATCAAAATTAAACCCGGCCTAAATAATTTTTATTAAAACTAGATTTTCACCCGTACGTTGCACGGTTAGACATCTTATCAAAGTATCTACGTAAATATTAATATTTATTTTTAATAAATTATGATAAATAATAAGTAAAAATAAATTTTCGTTTCTATTAGCATCATCTTACAATAAATATAATGTACAGTAAATTGAAAGCAATTAACCCAATCTAGTTTTTCACCCGTGTGATGCACGGGAAGAATAATTTAAAATAATTTAACTTATTATAAAGATTTGAGAAATTAGATTCTCACATGTGCTAAAAAAATTAAAAACTTGATATCGTATAAGGAGAAGACTACATAGAGGGGTAGTTATTTTCTTTTTAATTTTATTTTTTTAATTCTTAATTATTAATAGTTATTTTTTTCCAAGAATAGTTATATTTTATTTTAATTTTTGTTGTATGATATAAGTATTCAATTCATAAAAAACATCAATTATATTAACTTTATTTGTGTGCGTTAAGACCCATGTGATATGATGATATCATAGTCAATTCTCAAACTTTTGAATAAATCTGCTCTTGATTGTTGTTTTCACATTGAAATGAAAGGAATATTTAAAAATATAAATATAAGATAACTTAAACATAGAATTATAAAAATAAGATAGAATTATGAAGATGAGATAATTCAAAAATTAAAAACCAAAAAGTAGAAGGGATAAATATCAAAATTACCGTATTGGTTACCACAAACCAATCAAAATGACCAAAATGCCCCCACTTGAAGCATTTTGGGCGGGAAAATTGCGGTCAAACTGTACCACAGCACCTCTCATTTTATTAATATATAGATTTTTTTTATGTCTACAAATGCCCCCCAAGATTTATCTATTTATAACAAATAAATAGATAAATATAGGAATGACAGAATTAACCCGAAAACCCGAGCCCGCCGGAGACCCGCCTCAAACAGGGCAGGGAATAAACGGGGCGGGTATAAGGCACAAGGATGTGCCCCAAATCGCTAGCGGGGAGGGAACGGGTTTTGCCGCCCTTCCCCGAAACCCAATAATTTTAGCTATTTAATTAAAGAAAAAACATTTCAGTTAGTATGGCATTTGGGAAGACTCAAACCCGGGTCCCTCAATTGCCCAAACCCTAAACTTATACCACTTGTGCCAGCATTTTACTTGTTAACTAATTTGCACTATAGTTTAAATACTTAAAATTTGAAGCTGAATCACAATTAAAAAAATTTAAAATAGCAGCAATCAAATTCGGGGATCTCATTTTTGATTCTTTAGGCACAAAGTCAAAGAAAAAAAATATCGGGTAGTTAATGAGGATTTTCCCATCCCTAATCTGACCCGACCTGCCCCGATTGAAACGGGGATCGAGGCGGGGACGGGGCGGGGTAAATGAAAATGGGGTGGAGACAGGGGAATCTAAACCCGAACCCGACCCTGACTCGGCCCTTTGCCATCCCTAGATAAATCTTGGCTTTGAAATACAATTTGAATTTGAATTTATACAAATAACACTTCTAAGAAAATTGGGACTCTAGTAGGAGTAAAAATTTCAACTTCAATCGAAACATGGATAACTTAATTTGAGTTTGAACCAAACTCCTTTTTTTTTTTTTTTTTTTGAAACTTAATCATCATTTTTTTTGTGAACCAGGCGACCCTTTTTTTATTTCAATCAAACTTTTTTTTTTTTAACTTAATCATTATTCTTGTTTGAAAAACAAAAATTTTTTTTCCTTCTTGGCTGAGAAACCATGTCCTGATTTCAACCTCCATTTTTTTTGGGTGTTTTAACGAAAAGACTTATAATTGGATAACGAGATCAACTTAATTCAAAATTTTTCATTGAAGAGTGCTAGTTCAAGCCTAAGAGCTGAACTACTCAAGTATTATATAAGGCCCTTCAACACCGGTATTTTCATTCGCCAACTTGCCTTCTATTCGCTAAGAAACAAAGTCAATTTTCTAAGGCAAAATTTTGTCTTTTCTTCCATGAAACTTGTTCAACTAAGCTTTTTTTTAGCTTAACTCCGATCTTCGATTCCTCTTCTTAAAACATCAATAGACAAACAAATTCCCTTTCTTTTTCTAATGATCTCATGCATGCAAGTTAAGATTTAGTAAAATTTTTTCTTTTTTTTCCATTTTTCTCTTAGTTCCCAGGGACATTAATTGCCCTTCCTTTTTTTTCCTTCCTCTCAGAGGCATCAATTCCCCACCCATTTTTTTCCAAGAGACGTGAATTTCCAACTTTTTCTTTCCTTTTCCTTTTTTCTTTCTTTCTTTCTTTCTTTCCAAAGACGTGAACTGCCCACTTTTTCCTTTTTTTTTCTCTTTTCTTTCTTTCCAAAGACGTGAACTGCCCACCTTTTTTCTTCTTTTCTTCTTTCCAGGGACGTGAATTGCCCTTTCTTTCTTTAATCTTTTTAAGGTTTAGACCTTTCATATAAGACTATGTCAAAGATTAAGGTTTGGATCTTTTATTTATTTTTTTTTAATTTTTTTAAGTGCTTATACTTAATGATTTAAAGAGGTTGTCGGTGTAACACCGAGATTTGGATCTTTCAAAGTCTAAAACTTATGTCAAAGACTAAGGTTTAAATCTCTTAAAACTTAAGAAATTAATTTGGTAATTAAGGATCATTCATTCTGATGTTTGATACGTTGTGCGGAAAGCAAAGGTTTGAACCTTGTAAACTTGAGACAGATTTGATAATTAAAGACTAATCCTTTTAAAGTCCAAGATATTTAATGTCAAGGACAAAGGTCTAAACTTTTCCAAGATATTTAAAGTTTAGGATTTGAATGATCCTTTTTGGCAAGATTAGATAACTAATCTCAATTTAATTTAATTTGACTTACCTTTTTTCCCCAACTTGATTTAATTTGCTTTAATTTAATTTGATTTATGTTGAAATTGTTTTGATTGATTTTTGATCATGATAATTTTTCTTTTTAGGAATGTCTTAATCAAGCAAGTTCTATAGCAACGTGCCTGAAATTGAGGATATTAAAAAAAGTAGGGCAGAACGTACCTTTTATTCAAAGATACATATGTGAAATATCTTGACCAAGAGCAGGGTGATCTCAAGATTTACACCCACATGGCAATGACACATACACTGACGCCTATCAGTTTTGATTTTCTGCCACAAGTAGACATGCCAGCTTTAAGTGCCTCTTCGCATACTGCTGCATCCATCCAAAAGGATGGTTCTAGACAATTCCTTTTCCTGCTGCCACATCATGCTTCAAACATAGTTTTCACTCCTCGTACAACTATTTGTGAAAGAATATATGAGAAGGGGATTCGATGGGGAAGTACTTTGAAATCTTGTGCCAAAATTTTGGGAATGGTCCATTTGGATCCAAAAATTGCTTATCAAGGAGAACAGAAAAGATTTAGTTCGCGTGGTTAAAGCTGCAGTGAAAGACTATCATCGTTCCAACTTCGTCTACAAAGTCCTTTGCGAAGTTTGGTGTCCTGAGACCAATACTTTTGTAACAACTGCGAAATTGGTATTTCTTTTAGGGATATGAGGATCATCTCTAGCATCTCTATGTCAAGTGAATATTATGGAGAGGTAGTTCCAATCTTTTTGGAGTTGACAGACTTACTTCCCAAGTCTTATCTACACTTATTCAATGTTTACTCTATAATTGCTGACGAGAAATGGTTTGACAGTATCATTCATTCTAAGTGGATTGATTTTTGGTTTCGACAAACAAATTTTTTTCCAAAACCCCGACAAACCAAAACTTACATGGACACAATGGTTGCTAATCCTTACAAGAAGAACCAAAAGGGGCCAATGAGGACTAACATAATTAGATCTCTCAATTTGAACAAGCCACAGGTACTCTCTTATAGGAATCAATCCCATTGGAAGGATATTTCTTTGGAATTTTCTGAAAAGGAAGAAGGAGAACTAGAGGTTGCTGCTTACCTCTCTCTTTGGTTATGTCGTTTCATTTTCCCTTCGGGAGATAACTGTATCAGGATAGGCACATTCAAAGTTGCTGCCAAAATGGCTAGGGGATGCACTTACAGCCTTGTCCAACATATTTTGGCTAGTATTTATAGAGGACTTACACAGACCTCGCATTGCTTAGGTGGGACTGATCTTGGCATGATTTCCCATGCTTTTCCTAGACATTTTCTCTATGAGTAGGCTTCTAGCTATTTTCATCATGGAGTCGATAATCACATTGAGAATAGTATTAGATTTTCCACTATTACGAGGTATGCTAGCACTTTGAATGCTTTCCAATCCTAGGAACTAGGTGCAGTAGCTTGTTGCAAAATTCTTCGGGGTGACATGGGACCAAATGACTTTTACTAGAATCCTATATCTTCAATTCATGTTTCAGATGAGTGCAAGGATTATGAATGGTCATACCATTTTAGAGACGACGAAGTTCATGATCAGTATCCATCCAAGGTATCTTTCCTACCACAGAGAACATGCTCCCTTTATTCTTGAAGCCTATAATCCTTATAGATTAGGGAGACAACTTAGCTTCAGGCAAAGAATTCTAGGATCTCCAGTAAAACCGACTCTCGATATCAATTATGATAACCTTTGTCGAGCATGGTTATCTCTTACCAGAACTAGAAGCGGGTTAATATTTTATGTTCCAAAGTATGTTCCGAACACGCAATTTTTCACTGATAATGATTATCATCTTTGGTGGAAAACCACGTACTACCAGGCTTCAAGAAGATCCTGGTGCAACTTTTGTCATCGAGTGAAAACTCTAAATTCGTCTTGGTCAATCAGAGTAGGTCAAGATAGACAAGACTCAAGAGTCAAACCTTCCTATTGTGGTTCCTGCAGAGGCCTCTCGTAAAAGATCAATAAACTTTACAAGTCAGGGAGGTTAAAAAAAACTTAAGATCTCCTTTAGCCAAACGATCACTGCTTCTACCCCAAAACCAATAGAAAAACTATTGTACTAGTCTTCAAAGTACAAATAATTCCAGAAGACAGTAGTTTTGAGGATCAAGTACATTTTTATTATTATTTTTTATTTATTTTTTCTATTTGACCTTTATATAAATTTTTTAGTATAGTACATGATGTACCAAATTTGTCATTTCAGGTCCCGATTGCTCTAATTCACAAAAGTAAGCAAGTGAGGAAACCTAAAGTGACTCCAGATGTTCAAAACCTTAAAAAGGTCAATCCTGGAATTTCAAAGACTGATTTGAGTCTTTATGATGTGCCTTCAGGAGATGAACAATTGGACATATCACCTCAAACAAGAAATTTAGGTTTTCTTCATTGCGATGCAATAAACTTTCCTCGTTTTTTTTTCTTAGTGTGCTGCATCTTTTTTTTCTCTTCTTTTTGTTCTTGAATGATTTTTTTTCCAACTTTTCCAACAATTCCTAGTGATTTAGAACTTTTTTAGGAAAGGGCAGCTTCAAATGATAGAATAGGTGTCCTAAAAATAATTCGTGCACTTGAAGGAATTGAAAGGATAGACCTCTTTACGGATTCACCTTGTGATTATCCAAGTAGCACTGGAGGAGGCATTCTAGCCTTTAACCCAGATACCGAGGATATTTCTAATGGTCAGGGTAAAGTAAACTCTAGGACTTCAGGAGTTAACACCCCTTAAGTAGCACAAGAGATATTAGTAGCATCCATCTCAAAGAACACCACTATGGTTTCTTTTTTACGTTCAACTACTAGTGACGTCACACCAGTGGGTTTCTCCATGTCTGAACTTCCATCTAAAGCAGCCAAGGACAACCTTCTTTTGAAAGAAGCATTTTGAGAAGCCTCAATCTTTTACATCCGGAATAAGCTCAAAGAAGCATTGAAGGATGATTTCTACAGTCTTCCCGCTTGGTAGAATGATAATGCTTAAGCTATTGCTAAAGTCATTTCTGGTTCATTCCACACTGATCCACAACCCTTCCTTAATCATGTGGACTCCTTTATGCAGAGGCTTGATGCTCACATATCCAGAAGACAACAAATGATAGAAAGTCTTCTCGCAGCAGAAAAGGCAGAGCAAGTGAAGGAATTGGAAGATCTATTAGAAGAAAAATAGATAATTGCTTCTACTTTGAATGTCAAGGTTGATTAGCTCTGCAGAGAACTCCAAATCAATTCTGAAGAGCTTGACAAAACTGAAGATACAATAGTTTCTTTAAGGAAAAGGCCAACCAAGAATGCTAAAGATCGGAAGAGCACACGTCTGGAACTCCAGTCACCTGAGATCGACA
>CAVNYN010286348.1:0-11867 GCA_963692815.1 Nyctanthes arbor-tristis | reverse complement strand
ACAAACGCACATGTACTCATATTATGCTTAATAGCATCTGCAGACAGTAGAAGCATTGCATAACACTCCCCCCACCCCACCCCCCAACAAAAAAAAAACTCTTTGTCACTATATGCATAGAATTTATGTGCTTTAGTTTTTTAAATAACAGGTGATCAAGTATTTACGCTTATTTTATGTGCCCAAACCCAACATCCTAAACGAACAAGTTTCTGGTTCAAAATCAAAGCACTTCCAGTCATGCTGCCAACTCCATTCCACTCCTTGTTACAGCAAGTATGATACGGAGGTGAGCTTATCAATTATCAACATTACTTTATTGAACAATGTTCGGTAGTAATTAGTCGTTGAACATGCACTAAAAGCAATATATGAAACGAGAACCTATTGAGAACTAAGGTCCCAGTAAATCTAATATATTGATGCCCAAGTTACGTACTTTATTGGTGCTGCTAACTCACCAATAACAAACTTAATATCCCATAGCAATCATGGACAATCTTTTGAAATTCCAGATATAACTTAGACAAGAAGCATTACTAATCATAATGAAGTCTTGAGAAACCTGAAATTTACAGTATCAGAATGATACAACTGCAATCACAACAAGCATCAGTAGATGCATCTCAAATGCAATATGTGGAATGTAAATAGCATACCTCTGCCAAAAAAGTAGCGAGGAAGTATCTTAAATTGGTCAAGACAATAATCCTCTCGGATATATGTGAGGATGCAGAACAATATACATGCTGCAAGCCAGAACCTTGAGCAAGATAATCGCGAACTAATTGAATTGCACCATTAAAAAATGCATGAGGTCCTCTTTCACATAGCATGAAGTATGCTTTTTGAGCATTGGAACCCTGAAACATATATGAAACAATTATAACTATGGAAACAAGAGAGCTTGAATTTAATTGTACACTAGAGAAACCTGACCTCTGCTCTAGATTCCCAAAATTTTAAATTCTCGTGAACATTGTGCAAATTTTGAAGCGTGTGCTCCATGATATCCTCTAGTACATCAAATATTCGACGACCTTCTGATAACATACTGCATTCATAGAGCAAAGAAAAAAATGTTGAGCTTTGTTTTCCGTTTCATTTTGACATATAATTCACAAGGGAAAAAAGGGAAGATATTTACAATCATAACAAGTAAATCCAAATCCCCCCAGTTTCACCTTTCGTAGCAATTGATTGCCTTCACACATCTTCCTCTACTAGTTCTCCACGCCATTCAATAATAATGCGTAAAAACACTACTTTTTGCTCCCGTCATCCAATTTGACGTAGAATTTAACTTTTTCTATTACATTTATAACTTTTTCTATTACATTATGATCTTTTATTTCCTCTCCAGGAAATTTGCACCCAGTAAACAAGTGCATACGGCATATCAGTGTGTTACTGCTCATAATCAACCCATAAATTCAGTTTCACTCTATATTCTCAGAACAAAAAATGGTAACCAAAACGGATGACAACAAATACAAATGACCGCGTGAATGAATCTTACACAGAAGGTTGTTGATCAGGCAAAGCAATGGCAGTGGGAGAGGGGGTGGCAGTGGGCAAAGGAAGGGGGAGACGAGTCTTCCTGCGACGTCTTTTCATGGAGCCGTAAACAATGGAGAATTTCGAGAGGAAACTGTTGGTGGGATTGATTGACGAGGGAAAAAATGTTAGAATCCGATTGTGGAGGTAGTTTGTGTAGAACGATACTAGAGTTTTGATATTATTCGCCGGCATTGATTCGTTCTCCGGTGGAGCCTCCATTGTTGCAAGCACAAGCAAACGAATTCAATTCTAACTGATCGTAAGGTCTTAAATGGGAGAAAATGATGCAGGTCGAAAATGATCGTGAGTTTTGATATTACGCTTTCCGCAACCGTCCTCTATTGGTCAAGTAAGGGATGAAAGTCCATGTAATATTGGGCCAAGCCCAAGGGGTCTGAAACTGATTGGGCTTTCGTAAATCAGCCCATTCTAATTTTCGAGATTATTTACTGAATATGTCAGCCCATTCTAATTTTCAGTGGACTACAAATATTGACAGAGGTTTTCATTAGAGAGATCGCACCATGTGAAAAGTGATACTAGTATACTGTTTCAATGTAATTTTTTTTTTTTGAGTAAACAAATGCTGCGTTCAAGTACGAACCCCAAAAAACGAGGCAAGGAACAAGGGAATACAAAATGTCCACGTGTGCACCCCTGGCCTAGATAAGGCAAAGGTTGCCAATGAATGAGCCACGCAATTATTATCACGTGGGATATGTCTACATAAATCACAATGTCTATCACTAAGCAAAGCAATAATATAACGAAACAAAGGAGCTAATCTACCATTATCATCCGGAGTGCCAAGGCCTTGAATCACCTTTAGAGCATCCGTACTCACCTCCCGAACCCTTAATGAGCTTTCTTTTAGGAGTTGCAAGCCATATTGTACCGTCATCGTCTCTACTTGTTCGACACTACAAACCCCATCAAGCATAACGGCAAATGCCATCACAACTTCACCCTCCCTCCATGCACATCCTCCAATCCCTACGGATGAGTCCCACACCACGGCATCTGTAGAAAGGATCACCTAGTCCGTGCAGCCAACATTCCCTCTCCACTCAACTCCTGAATTCTGCCCGCCTCCACCTTTGCTGTCCCCTGCCATCTTTTGATAGCTATCCAAATAAGTCAAAGCCCTCTCTCTAACTACATCACCTTCCAGTTGCTCCAAACGGAAGAGCAGATTGTTTCTCACCCCCCAAATTGCCCAAAGGATCCGATCTTCACCATTTTGTCCCTGTCAACAGTTTGCTCCTCGTCCAAGATGGCTGCCAAAAATTGAGAAAAAAACCAATTTCCCTAGTCTTTTAATGCGTAGCCAATAACCCGAGTTCTCCCAAATATTTTTAGCTCGAGTACACCGCACAAAAAATGTGATTATTCCCCTCAATGCCTCCACATCCCGCACACTGAGACCCACTATTTACGTGGTGTCTAGTTAAGTTCTCCAGCTTAAGAACTGCACCATTGAAGGGTCACCATGCAAATACTCTGACCTTTGGAGAGATCTGCATTTTCGAAAATGATTTCCACCACTTGGCACTTGGAGAAGAGCCACTTGGCTGCCCACCTTGCGCTTCCGTAGCAAGAAAATGGTACCCACTTTTAACCGAATAATCTCCCTTCAGTGTAAAATGCCATAAAATTTCGTCCGCCTCATCGCTACTTCCAACGGGGATATAGATAATATAGCCTTCACTTCCACTGGCCAGAACAGAGTTCGAACTAAAGATGTATTCATAAAAGATGTTTCAATGTAGTTGAATCTGATTGTAAAGTAAGAAAATAGATTATGAAGAAGATGGATTTTTTAGAGATAAAGACAAATCGATAATTTGTGAAAGCCTTATCCATGGTCGGTGATAAACATTTTTATGGAAAATAGACCAGCATCGGCCATCGAATGGTCCCTAAACAAGATGTTGGCCATTATGGTCCTCAGTGGCTCCTAATCCTGAGTAGCCTTGGATGTGAATGGCCTCTTTGGCTTGAATGATGATTACACATTGGACCTGAAAGCCTTAATAAGTTACACCACATGTGGAGACACCTACCAATATATACACATGCTAAATTGTTCAATATTTTTCTATTGAGTAAATTGAAGTGATTTTGTAAATTTGATCTAGACATATCGGGTGTGAGCGTGTGACGTGTCTTCCTTGTGGAACCACATTTCGTATGTGACTCATTATCCACCTTTAATTTTATTCACATCGGCAACACTATGTGTGAGTTTAATTTTATTCACATCGGCAACACTATGTGTGAGTCTATGAGTTCACAAGTAAATTAATGGAGGAGAGTGTACCGTATGCAATAAATGACACCTGAAGTCTCCATGTCAAAATTGACTGATCTTATCGTATTTATTTGCAAAATGATAAACATTCATATTACAATGGACAAAGATAAAAGAGAAATCAAATTGAAAATCAATTATAAAAATCAACCTATATTTGTGGTTTGTCAAAATCTTATCCCACAAGATGGTCACAACTTGCAAGTTGTAACTCTTGCAAAATATTCCGCGTGAAAAACAATGGGCTATCATCCTATCCTATTTAGACAAGACATGTCAAAAACCAACGGATGAAATTGAAAATTTGATCGTACTCGTTTGGCGATTGGATTCTTGCGAGCTTCCACTTTCACTTTCCCCAAATTTCTATAAATTACAAGATTCCCCTCCTTCAATTATTATACGCACATAAAAGAAAAAGCTAAGATATTTTTGCTTTGCTACATTCTCAGCTTTCTGTAAGAATGGAAAAAACTGGAGGAATTCAGCAGGTTGGTGAAGGATCTCAGAACAGCCTTGAGATCCAGGAACTAGCTCGTTTTGCCGTTGATGATTACAACAAGAAAAACGTACGCCCCCCCCCCCCTCCAACAAAAAAAAAAAAGATTTAACATACATGAGCTTTCAAGATTCTAGTTTTGCTCCTCAGTGATTAGAATTATCTGTGATAATTATGCAAATTTCCCAATTTATCGTGGTCTTCTCTTCTTATGGGGCTGAATGATCGTGATCGTATGAAATTCTGGGTTTAAGTTTTGTGATGTAAATTATAAATCTCCTATGTAAATGGTTGCAGAATGCACTTCTGGAATTCAAGAAGGTAGTGAATGTGAAAGAGCAAGTGGTGGCAGGGACCATGTACTATATAACCCTGGAGGCAGCCGATGGGGACAAGAAAAAAGTGTATGAAGCTAAAGTATGGGTGAAGCCATGGATGAACTTCAAGGAAGTTCAAGTATTCAAGCTCATCCGCGACGCCTAAATCGCCGTAACTCTTATTGAATTATTATTATTATATGCTGTAAAATAAGTAGATCCCGCTCTTAATGTTCGATGCTGTCTAGTGTAGTAAAATAAATATGCAGCCATAGTGTTCTTCTTGTTGTACTTACTGCCTATCACTGTAAAAAAATGAACTATGGAGTCGTGGTAGTTTATTGCAGTTTTTAGATCATTTTCAGGGAAACATATTCACAAGTTTTCTTGATTTTGTACCACTGGTTTTGTTGTTAGTTAGTCTTGGGTAGTTAATTCAAAGATGAAAGCCAGATGAGATTATTGCATCAAAAGAGAGATTATTGTAGTTTCATTATAAACACTCGTCCAAGAGGAAACTGTTGGTGAGATTGATTGGGGTGGGAGAAAATGTTTGAAGCCGGTTGTAGAGGTAGTTTGTGTACAACAATAATTTTAATACTATGTCAAAAATGATTCCTTTGACAATGGTACTAACATCACTAATATAACAAAATTTCCCGAAAGCTCCTTAACATTTTCAGTGTAATTAATAAAATTCTTAACAACTCTATTTAACATCTTCAGTGTGGATGCTTTAGGCCTTAATAAGCCGCCACATTACATACAAATTCAACAGACTCAATTTATCATTAAATTGAAACCATTTAATACACAAGTGTTTTTTATTTAATTATCAGGAATACTAAAAGTTTTTTTCCATATTTAAAATGATATGGTTATCAATGACAGGTCAGTTCAACCAGTTTAAATGTCCATCTCTAATTATCATGTGCCACTCATGACAAACCACTCATGATTGCCAATTGGTTCATAGAAACCTTTCACGGGGGTGGGATGGGAAAGCAGGGATCAAGCCAGAAATATCATTCAGTGAGTGCGGAGTTTTATAATAACAAACATACATATTAGCAAGTAATTTTATGTACACCGCTCTTTATGAGCTTATTTTTGAATAGTTTTATGATATTATTAGTTTGAGAATTAGTCATGTTTGAAATCTATAGAAAATAGTTTTTGAAAAATTATGATTTATATTTCAAATGCCCACCATCCAATATTCTGTTAATAAATAGACTACTACAACAATGCAAATTTTGCAATGTACTACGATTGTTTTTAAAATAAAAATAACGTCTTTTTTCCTGGTTTCTCATCCACGCATAATTTTGTTTCACATTTAGTCTGACATTATGGTATTAGAATAAATTGCTTAAGAAATGAACCAAAGCTAATTAATTATTAATCTACTGCATAATGTTCTATATTTTAAAATTGCACTAGCCAAAATGGGATTAGTGCGTTAAGCACTAAAAATGGGATTAGTGCGTAAGCACTAAAAATTCTTGCTATTAAGTTAGTAATATATATATATTTTTACTAAGGATAAATTATTTAGTTATTACTAGATTAAAAAATTAATAATTAACAATAGAAATTAATTAGCACAACCAATAAATTGGAGTGCGTCAAAAAGAATGCATGGAAAAGTAATAATAGTCATTTCATACTATTTTAAGATTTGGTTGGATTTTCTCTTTCTTCTTGCACTTAGGCCGTCTTTCTCCTTGCGTTTTTCTGCTACGTAAGGGAGATAAATCCGGAAACTCATATCTACTTCTAGTCGTGATGAAAATTTTTCAAAAATCTCGCACCCACTCGTCCCTGTGTAAATCCGTTCCTGCAGGAAGGAATCATCCTACTCTATTATTGTCATCACTACTTCCACGTCATCTTCATGCACACTACCAATGTACGCATATGCTCTGTTGCAGATGACATATGCATTCTTCACTGCTAATTTAATTTACATAGACACGATTTCACACGTGAGTTTATGAGTTCACATGCAAAATAATAAAGGAGAAATCACCATATACAATGAGTACTTCCATAAGGAGGACACCTTGTGTCTCAATATCAAAATTAACTGGTCTTTTCTGTCGTATTTGACACGCCTCACCCTTAGTATCTCTAACTTACTAGAAGTGTGATATGTGTCGACGATAAATTCCAATTAAAAGCTAGAATTTATCGTCAAGACTCGTGAACATACTACTTATCCTAAAAAAATTTCGACAGCATCTCTTTTATTTTATTAATAAAAGCAACCTGCATAACTTCCTACAAACACACTAACCCCACACAATATGGCAAACGCCATTATTTCAAGAAATCATACTTTCCACATAAATAAATATATTAACCCAATTACCATTTACACATACTCCCAATTCAATATATATTAATAATCTTAACTATTTCAGCTTTATGATTCATAAGATTAACAAATCTTATAGCAATCAATTTCATTATGTGGTCACTTAATTCTCGAAAATAGCAGGCTCGATAATAATACTTTGATCAAAATCCGATTGCTACCTGAAAAGAAAATCATTTAGAAAAATATATGAGCTAACTAGCCCAATGAGTGGAGAGTTATAATTAAAACATACTTTGGAAGGTAAAAACTTAAATTTTACAAAATCTCGAATAAGACGTTCGAGTGCATTTGGGAATTTCCATGACTTTAAAAGTCAATTCAACATAACATCAATATTTATAAAATCATTACATATTGAAAAACATCACGAACATCATTTGATTCTAACAATCATCATAAAATTCATCAACTTAAATTCATTGTACATCGAAATATTTATAGAATCATTTTCATTCTTGTAAGCATCATGAAAATAATTGCTTTTCAAGATCTTCATAGAACTTTCTCCAAAGAGTATCTAACATCACATGATCATGATACAAGTCATACGTGCGTAGACACCAACTTGGACCATAGGTACCTTATGACCTCTTCGCCTTATGCGGCACAATAAACAGCTTGAGTCATGCCTAAAACATAGGCCCCTTAGCCTGGGCGGCGTTCATTTGGTCAGCTTGAACTATAGGCCTTTCGTCCGTACATCAACATAACTCTTCATTATTAAAATCTTAAAATCTTAAATTCCCACCGTACATCAACATTAACTCTTCATTATTAAACACAAACTCTTAGCCTTTAACAAATTCTCACATTTGCTATTAAGTATTAAATCATTCATTAATTGCATGTATTCTCAACTTCACCCATTTCCTCAATCAACATGATATTATTTCCTAAGGTCATAACGCAAACTTATTGAATCAAGACTTAGTTCAACTCTTTTAACTAAGATTGTTAAGTTTTCCCTATTTGGGCAATGCTCACTCAAAACAATTTTAAAATTACGAATGATGTCGTATGCTTATGAATTTTATTAGGAGGTAGAAAATTCATATAAGTTCATCATATATGGAATTAAGCTTAAGAAAACCACGTTGGAAACACTAAAATATTTTTTCCACATACCCAAAATCTGTTCTCGGGTGGAAACTGACCATCTTCACAAAACATACCATTAAAACTTCTACAGATCTCCAAATTGTGTCATTCCAATTTTAGATGATAGATAACTTATATAAGATCATTTCCCAACTTTTATCGTGTTAAAATTCAACATATGCTATCATTTATGACCCTCCAAAGTTAAGAGCAGAAACTAAATACATAATAATTCCAACCTTTCCTATTTAATAGGAATTTGTTCATTTCTTGCATTTATACTAGACTTAGTATATTCTTACAAATAATCATATTATCCCATGACAACTAATCCTCAATTATCACTAAAAAAATCACAATAACACTTACCATTTTAAGTAAAATTACAATTGAGTATTGGATATTAATAAAAGTTTCCATAAACTTTAAACATAATTTCCATCTTAACTTACATAAAACAAAGCTTAAAGATAAGAACCACTTGTGTTTGATTCTTGTACTTCTCAAGATTCTTAACCCAAGATTCTTCGAGTTTTTTATTATTTTTATTTTTATTTATTAATTTATTTATTTTGCCAACAAGGACCCGAAGCCTTGTTTCCTTTGCACTTTTTTTTGCTTTTTTTTTTCAAGGATCTCAACTCAATTTCACCCATTTCAATCTATAGAAATCAAACCATGATTAACTACTCAATTCCATAAAAAAAATTCTTAAATTAATCTTAATAATTTTATACCTAAAATCTTATATCAACATTTGCTTCAAGAAAATTCAAATACATCTAACCCGTATCAACAAAGTCATCATTTTCCTCCTTTAAGATCATTATATCAAGCCACATATCAACATCTCAAATTAAACATTATGGAAAATTAAAATTTGACTTAGCTCTTGAATCTAAACTAAAACCATGAAGCCCAAGGAACGTCCAAAGATTTTCGTGGCTAGCTCTCGTCCAAAGATTTTTGTGGCTAGCTCCAAGGTTCCTCTCTCTCTCTCTCTCTCTCTCTCTCTCTCCCCTTTTTTTTTTTTTGAACAATCGTCTCCTGCTCCCTCTAGGTCCTTCTCGGTTCCTCCATTGAGTGTTATTTGAAATTGTCTTAAAAGGCAAGAAAATCATATATACATATTGAAAATTTGCACATAAGTCCTTAACTTCTTGCCTTACTATAAATTTGTACCTAACTTCATATTTTACTTCATTTAAACTCTAAATTTATAATATGATACCATATAAACCCAAACATATTTAATTGCTCAAATGATAACCCTAAAAATTAAAGTAACGCATCTTAGTCTAAGTTCACCTTGACTTGATTATTCCACTTTTGACTTTGATTGTTAAAGGTTGGATCGTCACAGTATTTCATTTGCAATATGATAAACATTTGTATTACAATCAACAAAACTAAAAGATAAATTAAAATTGAAAATCAATTATAAAAATCAACCTATTTTTGTGATTTGTCAAAATCTTATCCAATAAAATGGTCACAACTTGCAACATTTGTAAAAAATTCCATGTGAGAAATAATGGGCTGTCGGCTTAGTGTTAAATATTTATTTGGTTACTAAACATATCAATTTATTTATAAATCATCACTCAATTTCAATTTATTACTCGTTAATCATTGAAATTATAAACATACTGACCATTTATCACTAAACTTATAAAAATGTTATCTAACATCACTTGTACAATTTTGTCAGTTAAACTTAACAATAAAACTGACATAGCTTAACAGCAACGAGGTCAATGACCAGAATTTATATCAAAATTGTATACTCAGGACATTAGGATATGTGATTAATATACAAAATAAACATTAATATCATAAAAAAGAAAAAAAATATTAATATTAGTTTGGAAAGTGAAAGACAGAATTTATTACTCATCGCAACACATTCTCACACAAAAAAACTTCAATTTATCTCTATATGTGGTTAATATGCAAAATAAATATTAAAATCATTAAAAACTAAAAAATATATATTAATATTAGGTTGGAAAGCAAATAATACATGTATACATTGATATTATTTTGTAAGTTCAATTACGTCAAAATTTAATAATGTTTTAGTAATTTAAAGACAAGTTAGTGACCAACCAGTAACGCGTTTAAGTTCAATGATAGTTTAGTAATTTAAATATTATACTAGTAACCAATGAATAAAACCTTACAAAATTTAATGACTATAGAAGTACCTTACTTACCACATGACGGAGCTCTTATACCACGTCAACTTTTACTGTTATGCCATGTTCGCTTTACTATTAAGTTTAACTAACAAAATTTGTGTCAGTGATGGATGAATAAACATTCTTATAAGTCTAATTACTTACGGGTGACAAGTTAAAGTTGATTGATAATCTATATATTATTATATCATTAAAAGACTTAAGTTTCTAACATTATTTTTCCGCCGTAAGGTTTCGGCTAACTTCATCTTGTACATCAGCATTTTTGGACAAAAATTGGAGATTTGGGGGGTATTATGGTAAAAAGACGTGGCCTGCGTCGGGTTCTTTTGGGTAAAAGACGAGTAAAAATGTGGGCTTTTGTGTTCACACGGCCGTGATTCATTTTCCTACTAAAATATATAAAAGAGCCTTATGTTAATTGCACTGTAGATTCAATTTTGGTGCAACATTTGAAGCACTGGGTACCATGAGACGACATTTTTCCCTTTCCAAATTTACCCTTCTATCGTGTATTCATTTTTTATCACACAATTTGGGAACCCTATCTTCTATTTCGTCAGAAACCACGAAGCAGCCGCATTCATTGTTCGGCAACAACACCAATTTCTCCATTTTGCTTCTTTGTTGTTCTATATTCTGAAAATTTTAGAGCCCTCCTGGTAATCAAAACCGAAAAGCTTCAAAAAATTGTTGTGTCAATTACTCTTTACCTTATGTAAATTTTTCAGCAAATTGTTCAATCAACGATCCCCAAATCTTTAGCTATGCCCTAAAATCGTTCGCTACTAGCCGTACCGAAACCACGTCGGTCTCCCTGTCGCTACCGGACCACCTTCGCAGTAGCTGGACCTCGTCTGTGGTACGACCGTAGCTGTATACCCGCGAAAACGAACCTTTGCTTTCTTCCCTTTCCTTTTGCAGCTTGTGGGGTTTCAGGTAAGAGAAAAAACCTCTGAAATTGATGTGGGTTCATCTCTAATTTCTAGATTTCTTCCTTCACGGTTTGTTTTATATGTATGTTAACTATTTTTTACTTTGGCTTTTAATTTATGGTATTTTGGTTACTTAATAAGAAATTATCGCAGTGTGGTTTATTGGGTTTATATATTTAAATTTATCTTGTACAATTAGATGAGCTTATTACGGAATATGTGTGCAGTTTATGTATTTTCAGTTTTTACTACTACATATTATTGTTGTCGTGATTTTGCTTGGGAATTTAGTTTTTGGTTTTGAAGCGACTATTTTGGGAAGTTCCCGGGTTGCCAGTGACGGGGAGAAGAACATCAACGTTTCTACATGGTAAGGGTGTCATCCATTCCCATACAAGGTTTATGTCGAATATTAATCAATTGGTTTTGGGCAATTTCCAGCCATATTAGTGTTTTCTTTTTTCTTTTTCAGTCTTGGGTTCTCTGTTTTGCATTATTTGGTTTCTACTTCTGGGTTTTCATTGTTATTTAATGGGTTCATCAGTATAAATGTTAAATATGAG
>CAVNYN010286343.1:0-14903 GCA_963692815.1 Nyctanthes arbor-tristis | reverse complement strand
AAAAAAAAAAAAAAAAAAAAAAAAAAAAAAAAAAAAAAAAGTTGGAATTGTAGGGGTGAGTTGGCGCTCCAAAGAAATTGGAGGATCTAATTGATCGTACTTTATACATTGAAGATCAACTTTATAATAGGTAGTAATTTGGGACCAATCATGCAATATTTCTTACTGAAGGGAAGTGAAAAAAATCCTAGAGAGCGAGGAACTAGCGACGAGGTTTTAGAAGGGTTTTAAAGTCGGCATTTCACCTATTTCAGTACCAGATCAAACTCCGTTGTCAGCTGAAGATCGACGATTTCATGAAGCATTGCTATTCCCTGAAGCAATCACTTGCTTACTAATTATCAAACTCTAGCCAGCTCATTTCCGTTAATTTGAGTGTTGTTACTACTATAATAACTATTCTCGATACAATTTGATGTCCAACAGCATATCCGCGCTTCCTTTCAGCATTAGAATTCATCAGCCAAAAGTTCCACTGGATAAGCCCGCAGTTTTTATTCTAGAGTTGCCAAACAATTCAACAGTTATGTGGAGAAAAGCTGTTAAACAAGCAACCATTAGAACTCATACGAAGCTTTGTTTAAATCCCCAATCATTTTCCCGCACCTGCAGCTGTCTTGGCTTCTCCCAAGATTCGAGTTTTCCTGAGAAATTGAAGTTTAGACCCCCGTTTGAGCTTTATTCTAGTGCCAGTATTTGTTATCCTGAACTGGGTCTTCGAAAAATTGGAGAAATATTTAGCCGAGACGAATTCTTGAGCAGGCCTGTTTTTAGCGGTGCAAGGACTCAAGTGAAAACTTCAGGATTGTGCCCGAAAAGTTATGCTTCTGTAGCCGAGGCTGTGGCAGCATCATCCACAGATGCGGATGAAGATTATAACAATGTTAATGTTTCTGTGGCTGACGAGGTACAAGAATTGTTAACAGAGGTGAGAAAAGAGGAGAGGAGACAGTATCGTGCGCACTGGAGACACCAGAGGACGGTTCGTGGATTGGGGAAATCAAAGTACCAAGCCCTTAGACGGAGGCAGGTTAAGGTAGAGACTGAAGCTTGGGAGCAAGCTGCTAAAGAATATAAGGAGCTTTTGATTGATATGTGTGAGCAAAAATTGGCTCCCAATTTGCCTTATATGAAGTCTTTATTTTTGGGATGGTTTGAGCCATTGCGGGATAAGATTGTCGCAGAGCAAGAGTTGATTCGGAAAGGAAAGAGCAAGGCAGCCTATGCCAAGTACTTTGATCTGTTGCCAGCTGATATGATGTCTGTTATTACAATGCACAAACTAATGGGATTGTTGACGACTGGAGGTGAGCATGGGTCCGCAAAGGTAGTACAAGCTGCTTGCATGATAGGTGATGCAATTGAGCAGGAGGTTGGTGAGCTTTTCTTTTTTTGCATACCCAACTACATTAATCTGGAAGTCAACAGTTGGATAACTTCATGATTTAGTTATAATTTGCTGAGTTTTAGTGGTGTGAACTCTGTATTTATTAGTGTTTCAAAAAATGAATTATGAGTAGCCACTGGCAGCATTTTATATGGTTTCCTCATTGTCAACAGCCAAGGTTGGGTTCTGAGTATGGGTGCCTATTTTGAAGAGAGCATACCACTTGAAATTCAAGAAATTACAGCAATCAAAGTAAATTATAGAAGTCTAACACAAATGTTAGATATGGTTGCCAGTAATCTTAAAAGACTTGAATTTTATTCGTGACTTGTTTCTGGTACTTTTGATTCATCAAAGGACAAACTGAAGTAGTTAGGAATTTGATACCGTTAATGAAGGATGAATTAGCTTTGCTATTACGGAGATCTTTATATTGATAAGAAAGTACGTGGCAAATGCCCCAAGTGAGTTTGTTTCTACAACATGCCTAGAGTAGTTGCATTCAGTAAGTTGGTAAAGTAAGCTTGATTTAAACAATGGTGTAATTTGCCTATTCTAGAATAACGGGATAATGTGACTTTTGTAAGATTTTGGGGGTCGGGACCTGGGGGCATGGGGCTGTTATGTCTTTACTCATTCAGAAACTTCTAGTTTGCTGGTTATTTCCAATCAATCATGCATTTTTTAGAGTAATCAGAACTGGATAGCATGCCATTGTCATTTTAATCATTTGTCATGATTAGGTTAGAATTCAAAAGTTTTTGAAAAGGACAGAGAGGAAAAAAGTTAAGGAGACAAAACAGGAACGAGATGGATCTGATAAAAGTATCCAGGACCAGGAGAAGTTACGAAATACAGTAAATAATTTGATGAAAAAACAAAAGATGCGAGCAGTAAGGCATCTGGTTAAAGGACAGGATGACTCAAAACCATGGGGCACTGATGCTAAAGCAAAGGTCGTATCTAACTCTTCTTGTCAGTTGCAATGGGTTTGAAGTTTTTTAAAAATCTAAATGTGCCTTTTAACTCTCAGGTCGGCAGCCGGCTAATTGATTTGCTGCTTCAAACGGCTTTTATACAGCCTCCGGTGGATCAGTTATCAGATGGTCCACCTGATGTTCGACCTGCGTTTACGCACGCGTGTATTACTGTCAAGAAAGAAACGAAGTAAGCAAATGAATTCTTCTGTCTGATAAACAAGTCTTCTTTTTATGCTAAAAAGTAATCATTTTGTTTATTTATTTTTCGTCTTTTCAGTAACTTCACCAGAAGATATGGTGTTATCCAATGTGACCCACTTATTATTAAAGGCCTTGAAAGAACGGTAAGTTTAAGTATTATTTATGTTTCTTTTTTGGAGATAATAATCAGAGTCCATTTGAGATAGTGTGATTAATAAGTAATAGGGAGATAAGAGGAAATTTATTTTTATGTTCATTTAGTTTCTTAGGTCAGAGAGAAAATATATAACTGCAGAATCCTTTGACGAGCTTTTCATTGTATAACTTAAAGTTAATAGAATATTTATCCTTGCGTTCCTACATCTTATCATCCCACATGAAAATTAAGCTCTAAAAGTTTATAGTTTGTTTACAGGCCAGGCACATGGTCATCCCTTATATGCCAATGTTAGTGCCCCCAGTCAAGTGGACCGGGTATGTTAAATGGGAGTTTCAACTTTGGAATATTATCTTTGTCATTTTCATATTTTATATCTCAAAAGTAAAATTTGGTTCAAGATCTTTGTTATCATTTGACTTCTATTGTTACAAGATAGGGCTAATCTCCTTTTCTGGGAGGAGTTATGCACCCAACAGCTATGTTGCAGCGTGAACTGTAGGGCAATGCAGTCTGCTGAACCGTAGGATGTTATTTTGTGAGGAATTTGCAAATGGAAAAAAATTATGGTGTTGTATGAACGCTCTCAATAACTTCTGCTAAAATAGCCCATTTTGATAGTAAAATGGCAATATTGCCAAGACCTATGATGGCATCCAAGTGGGATTCCCACACCCTTGATTAAGGATTGTGCTCCTAACAATCCCTTTGTAATACTCAAATAAAGAAATGGCAACTATATCCTTCTCTTTTTACTCAAATTTTACCGTGGTTAACCAACACCCAAGCGGTAACCTGAAAATTTACAATGGTCAATCAACACCTAAACCTTCCAAACCCATATTGGTGGTGGTGGCAATGGCGTCTTTTAGGGTTTGGTTTGGGTGGGATGGGGAGGATGATGGTAGGAGCACTGTAGAAATCGTAAATCCTGGAAGAATGAAGGGCAAAAATGTCAAAATGGACTTCTCCGTTCAAGTTTCCAAGAGATGCTATTTTGCAAGTGACATATTAAAATGTGACCTTTTTGCAATTTCCTTCTGTTCTGTTTGCCGGATTTTATTAGGTTATCAGTCGAACAACAAAATTGTTGACGATCCCTGCTAGTTTCACCCGTGAAACATTCTAATATGACATTTTTCATGAAATGCATCATGGGGAGCATGAAAAGAATGCATGTCTATTTATAGCTCATATTATTATTTGATCTTTAGTGTCTTTCAAGTTTTTGTTACCACAGTTCCAATGTGAGGGGCAAAATGGAAGGGGGAAAAGTAAAAAAGGGAAATTGAAAGGAGGGGAGGACCCAAATGAATAGTGTCTTTCAAGTTTTTGTTAGAGCATTTCCAACGTGAGGGGCAAAATGGAAGTGGAAAAAGTAAAAAGGGAAATTGAGGGATGGGGTGGGGTTGGGGGGGAACCCAAGTGAGGACCGAATTTAGCCCTCCATTTGGGTTTTTTCACCCTCAAAAATGGGTTTTTGGCCCTTACATTGGATGGGGTGGTGGGGGAAACCCAAATTTGGGGGATTGGGAATGCTGTTACTTTGATTTTATATATGCATTATATACCAAAAACTTGAAATTTGGACCACTGTATCCACACTAACTTGGTATGCTGTATGAGTTGTAAGTTAGTGAGCATGTCAAAGATATTTGGATAGTTCGTTGACTATTCCAGATAAAGTGAACATATTATTGCTAAAAAAATGGAAGAATAAGTTGATTATCTACATATTTATATTTTTCCATGACGGTTGCACACTGTCCGTTCCCAATATGTCTATCCCAACTCAAGATATGTAGATTTTCCAGTATTTCTTATGATCTGTTTACCAGAGGTTACTAGTTCCCAAACACCTTTCTGTAACTTCTTATCTCTGTACTGGATTTTGAAATTTATCTCCTTCTGTTCCTTGGTACTGTACTGTTAGTGCCAAATTTTAAGGTTAAAATTTGTATGGACTTAACATCATGTGTGAGGTCTTGTTGTAGGTATATATATTCTCTTATTTTATCTTATAACCAGTGGCTAACTTTGAAACTATAGGAGTAAAAATGTTGGATCTGCACTTTGAATGGTTAAGAGCATAATGGAAAAAAGTTAAGCCCTTGTTTATAAAACCTTTTCCAAAATCTCTTTTCTTTAAGCTCATTTTTAACCTCATGTTCTTCCAATAATATAATTTTTAACGTTACCTGTATCATTAAGTCATTAACCATGTTTTCTCCAAAAGATGATGATGATGATGATAATAATCGCTTCTCAGAATAAGTTATCAAGGAAGGGCTAAATTGTAAGAGAATCTCCATATTTCTCTTCATTTTTAAAGAGTATGTTCCTTATCATAGAGTGCATGCCTCATTTTACATTTTTCAAGAACATTAATAGTTTTTCCATCATAACTTATTTTCAGTATTTTATTAACATCCAAATGAAACCTATTGTTTAGAACTTTAATGCGTTATTTAAATAATAAAAAATGGAGTATTGAAACTTGTGCTTTATTGAATGCATTTAATAATAGAGAGTGGTATGGCTATTTAAATTTGGCCACTCAGCCTATCAACTGTGTGTGAGCTCAAGAGGTGAAATGTACTTCTGCTCTGTGGCTCTGAACCAAATATCTTCTTTCTTCTGCAGTTATGAGAAGGGGGGACATTTATATTTGCCTTCATATGTCATGCGGACACATGGGGCACGACAACAACGCGAAGCAGTTAAGAGGGCCCCGAGGAAACAGTTAGAACCGGTTTTTCAGGTTTGGACTCATTGCCATCTTGGTTTTAGTTTTCAAGTGTTTGTGTGGCGATTGTAAAATGTGAAGTTCATATTTCCTCATTTCTTGCTCAGGCATTGGATACACTTGGAAGCACCAAGTGGAGAGTTAATAAGAGAGTACTTGCAGTCATTGACCGAATATGGGCTAGTGGAGGTCGCCTTGGGGACTTGGTTGACCGCAATGATGTGTGTTACTATGCATCTGTTTTAAAAATATTATTGTATTTCATTTTCTTGACGTTGGTTAGGAGCTATGTGTATTCCTTTTCCCAAAATAAGTATTGCAATGTTCTTTTCTTCCTTGCAGATTCCTCTGCTAGAGCAGCCAGATACAGAAGATGAAACATTACTTAAGAAATGGAAATGGAAAGTTAAATCTATCAAGAAAGAGAACCGAGAGAGACATTCACAACGTTGTGACATAGAGCTCAAACTTGCTGTTAGACCCATAATCTTTCCTGAATTGTATTAGTGAATTTATGTTGGCACTTGGCAATAAGATTTTTAAATGGAATCTTTAATTGTTAACAGGTTGCACGGAGAATGAAAGAGGAAGAAGGTTTCTTTTACCCCCATAACCTTGATTTCCGCGGCCGGGCATACCCCATGCATCCACATTTAAACCATCTGGGATCCGATATCTGCAGGGGAATCTTGGAGTTTGCTGAGGGGCGACCATTGGGGAAGTCAGGCCTGCAGTGGCTCAAGATACACTTGGCAAATCTATTTGCCAATGGTGTGGACAAATTATCTCACGAGGGTAGAATAACTTTTACTGAAAACCACTTGGATGATATATTTGATTCCGCAGACAGGCCACTAGAAGGAAAACGCTGGTGGTTGAATGCAGAAGATCCATTTCAGTGTTTGGCTGTTTGCATTAATCTTTCTGAAGCCCTGAGAAGTCCATCTCCTGAGACAACAATTTCACATATCCCTGTGCATCAAGTAATTATTTTTTTTTTTAAAAAAGGAATCTCCACTATTTTTTTTTTTTTAATAATTTTTAGAGCTAAAAGATTGTCCTTAGTAGCAATTGCAAGGATGAACACTTTATTATAGTGAAAATGGGGAACATGTAATATTTCCTCCATTTCTGGATGCTAATTAGTATCAAGCCCTTAGCCGAAGTTTTTTACTCGGTGCATGTTCGGTCAGCTTATAGGCTTCTTTTACTAAAATAGATAAATTATGAATGTTGGAAATTTCAAGGAACCCAAAAAGAATTTAATTTGAACCACAAATATTTTTGCCACAGTGCTTATAAGCTTGGCCAAACTTGCTTTTAGTATTTCTATCCTACTGGTATTTTATGTGTTGCCAATGTAAATTGACTGTATTCATAATTTTAATATATTGAAGTATCACTTCATAGTGCCACTTTACTTTCGAGTGTGGTGATTAATAAAATTGCAGCAATAATTTGAAAGATTTATAGCATTGATGCATCTCTGTTATTTGAAAGTTCTTAATTGGTTATCCAGAAATTTTTTGAGCATTGGAGTTGACAATCACAACTTCTTTCCCTTCTTTCTTAATGTTCTAGATTTACTCTAACACTGATTTTCCAGGACGGTTCGTGCAATGGCCTACAGCATTACGCTGCTCTTGGTAGAGATAAGGTGATATCTATATCTCTTTTTTGGCAGTGTCCATTTTTTCGTATCTTTCTCTTGAAGATATTATGCTACAGAAACTGTTTTCAGCCAATCACCAGACTGATATTCAAAATCATAATTAGTGAAGAAAACTGAGACTCTTATTGGATGCAAAAATTTCACTAACATAATAAAAATATTTAATTACTCGTTTTAGATATAAAGAACAGAATTAGCATCCGTATTTCTTGCCTAATTTCTTTTCTGCGTAAACTTCGTTAGTGTTCATGCATGGTGACCATTACTCAAATGCATATCAGGCATTTTATATATCAAGTTTTTAAGTTAAAGCTGATGAGATGTTGTGTTATTAGGCATCTGGAAGTGCTTAAACCTCATTAGTACCCTTAAACCTCATTAGTATCCACTTGCAATTCTTTCTGAATGTAACTGTTTGCTCTTTTGAATCGTCCTTCAGCTGGGAGCAGCAACTGTTAATCTGGTGGCTGGAGAAAAACCTGCAGACGTCTACTCAGGAATAGCTGCCAGGTGATCTGCTTTTCTCCTTGGCACCAAACTTTTTTCCTCACAATTCATATCTATTTTTTTTATCAGTATATTGTGGGAGATATATGTCATAACTATAGAAGATTAAAGATTATTTTGGTTTATTTTCTTTATTTGCATGAACTTTCAATGAACATTATGAAGCCAGGACCCATTGGAGTAACAAGTAGAAAAAGTTGCATTGCTTCTGGCAGGAAACATTTCTATCCAGCTCTTGAACCTGGTTTTTGGCAAATGAAAAAGAAGTGCAGCAATAAACAAGTGATTTTATTGTTGTTGACGTCAGCCCATGTTTTGTCAAAATGGGAGGTTCTTGGAACAGTTATTCATTTTACCTCGACAAAGCATTAGTCAACCATCTCTGTTGTTGGTCATTTACAATTAAATTTTACTGTACTCCAGCTAAACTTTCTTTTTGTTGTGTTCACGTTTTCTGTTTGGTTAATAGATAATCCAGTCTCAAGTGCTTGTTCTGGGAGATAATAATTAGATAATAAGTGGTGGATGGTTAGAATTTGTGGTTCCTACATGTTGTGGCTAAAAAGTGAAGTTCTACCAACTTGACCTATTTAACCCCCCTGTCAAATGATATAAACCATGTATGAGAGACGCATTGGATACTTTAACTGTTATGCCTTAAGTTTGAAAGTTTTTCACGAGATGCCTTCTTTTAGTAGAAGATTGAATGAGATTTCTTTATTGGTTGAGATGCTGAAAACGTATCTGATCTGGTTACTCAAATCAATAGGCTTGGTAAATTGAACTCTGCCACCATTTTTCCCTCACTGTGCAAAAGAATATTTTTTTATTGAAGTGGATTCTTAACAAGAGACCTCCGTGCAGAGTTCTTGAGATTATGAAGAGCGATGCGCAGAAGGATCCTGTAGAATTTCCTGATGCCTTGCATGCAAGAGCTTTAATTAGTCAGGTCTGATGCCAGTGCTCAAGTTTGTTGTTATAATTGTAGCGAAAATGAAATTATTATAAATGACCTTCATGTTCATCACTGCTCATTGGATATATATCCAAACAATGTTTAGGTAGACAGGAAGTTGGTGAAACAGACAGTCATGACATCTGTGTATGGTGTCACGTATGTTGGGGCTCGAGATCAAATAAAGAGAAGATTAAAGGAACGTGGTGCCATTGCAGATGATACAGAGCTCTTTAGCGCAGCTTGTTATGCAGCAAAAGTAAGGCTTAATTTTGCCTAAATAGATTTCAGTATATGAACTGTGTTTAGATGCAGAAGCTAAGCTCCTGACATCACTGAAATCTGTGTTCAAGTTATTATCACGATCCACATGTAACTTCACAAATTCTTAGTGATTGAAATAGTTGAAATTATCTGGTGCAGCATAAGATGCCACAATGATTATGAGTTAATTTGCATTGATTTTTCAAGGGTTTAGCGGTGCCTTTCTCCTGAATCCAACTTGTTCTGCAAAGACATCTCTGGCATATGCGTTTGTATGTATCTGAAGGGCTAATTTTCATGTTATTAGATCAACTTAAAGTGGTAATATGATTTTTGTTGATGAATCTAATATATGCTCCTACTAGTGAATATATCATTATCTTGGGTATGATGGTTCAATACTCATACCTGCTTCTGCATTACTTGGTTTAGAAGTTTTAATGAAACCAAATTTTTTTCTTGTTGGTACTTGATAGACTACCTTAACTGCACTCGGGCAGATGTTTGAAGCTGCACGCAGCATCATGAGTTGGCTTGGAGACTGTGCGAAGGTGTGTATTGTAGGTTCAGTGTGCTTTATCTGTTATTGTAATAAAATAATTTCCCAGAGATAAAATGAATAGTCATTGAGGTTTGTACGTGATGGCCTATTGGATTCTGAGGTTGGGTAATCTTAGATCTTTCGTGACACGTTTGGCCATTGTTCAATTAGTCGAAGTGGTTTTTTTAGATTTGCTAAAAAACGCGACAAAATGGGATTTATTTGTATCTATGTGAAAATCTGAATTTATTGACCTTGAAACTAGTTGAGCATTACTTCTTCATTGATTCTCATACTTGGGCAGATTATTGCATCTGAAAACCAGCCAGTTCAGTGGACAACTCCACTTGGACTCCCTGTTGTTCAGCCTTATCGAAAAATAGGAAGACATCTGGTAAGTGTTTTGGTAATTAGATAAATTATAAATGGGTCTAGACATTTTATACAGTAAAAAACGATAGCATTTGCATGTCACTGAATTGTGGTCTTCGTTTCACATGCAGGTTAAGACTTCCCTTCAGATTTTGACGCTGCAGCGTGAAACAGAAAAGGTGGCTAGAGAAACTTCCATTATTCTGAGTTTTATTTATTTGCAAACAGATGAACATACTTCTACGTTGTTTCCCAAGATCCTGTATTTGAGGAACACCGCGAGTGTGATCCTCTGTCTTAAATAAGTAGAATGAGTTTGGCTTTTACAAAGTAGAGAAAATCAATCTGATGGGGTGGTTATAAATTTTAGGGCACTTTAACCTGTTGAGCTTCATGTTAGAATTAACCTAAGAAAGAAACCTTTAGCCTAGTAATTTCTAGAAAAGCTCAAGCGTGTTGGGCATTATAATTTTTTTGGTAACAAACTTTTAAGCTTTACAGAGACAATCCCACTATTTGTAAGTAATCATTCAGGTAATGTTTTACAAATAGGGTAAATTCACCTTCTTATCCTTAAATTATTTTCACTAATTATACAATACACGGGTAAGATTGTGAATTTACCCCCATTTTGTAAAAGATTGCCTGAATAATTACCTACAAATAGTATTTTCCTTACAAAGATGATCCATTCTGTTATAATTTATTATTCGCGAACAGCTGTAACAGATGCGTCTAGGGTGATTATCTGCCTCTCCTATTTTCATGGCATTTCTGTGTAAACTTTCTAAAGCCATATGAGGATTTCCTTATCTTTATTTGTCGCAGATAATGGTCAAGAGGCAGAGAACTGCTTTTCCACCCAATTTTGTCCATTCTCTTGATGGTTCCCATATGATGATGACCGCAGTTGCATGCAGAAAAGAAGGCTTGAACTTTGCAGGTTCGCCATCCATTCCATATGTCAATGTGCTCCAATCCCAATCTCCAACCCACAAATTACCTCATACTGTATATATTGATGACAGGTGTTCATGATTCATATTGGACTCATGCATGTGATGTGGATAACATGAACAGGATATTGCGAGAGAAGTTCGTTGAACTGTACGAAGCGCCTATTCTAGAAAATGTAAAGTATCTAAACACCTTCCACTTCTATCCATTTTAGTTGGAAAAGAACTTCAATAGTTGAATAGGAAACTCCACATGGTAACTAATTGACCTTGAATCCGATTCTTGTTTAATTAGCATACTTGGTTCTGGGAATTAAAATAACAAGTAGAAACTTCTCAGCCTGACTCTTAAATCTTAATATCCACCTACCTAAACACCATCCTACACAAACCCAGAGTTCAAACCTTGTGATCCTTTGAAAATATACCTATTTTCCCAATTATTGAGGCAGAAAGCTTATGGACATCACTATTTGCATGGAAGAACACATCAAAATTTGTGTAAAATGATAGCAAGCATTAATTAATTCCTTGTACTTCGTAAAAAGAATGAAGTGAAAATTTTATGTGGAATGTAATTTTGTTGTCTCCCTTTTGGACAGTTGTTGGAGAGTTTTGAAAGGTCCTTCCCTTCATTGTCTTTCCCTCCCCTGCCAGAACGGGGGGACTTTGACCTAAGAGAGGTTTTGGAGTCGCCCTATTTCTTCAACTAAATGGACTTGGTGTTTCTTGGCCTAGACAGTAAACGACAAATCAATCTGCTTCACTGGTCTTGAGTGAGTGAAAAATGGCAAAGCGTTCCATCCTCTGTGATCAAGGTTGTATGTACATAATACTGACCAATCATCCTGTTCATTCTTCATCTTCAAACCTGAGTTTCTTGTACAGTCGGCAAAGAGATTCTACGAAGGTGCTAGAGAATTGTACCTACCATGGATTATGAGATAGAGAATATGTGTGATAAACTTCATCTGGAGGAAGCTTGATAATGTCACATTTGTTCTAAAAAGATTTCGAGCTTTGCAATTACTTGTTGGATAATTGTACGTGTTCTGCTGAACACAACCCACAGACCACTTACATGGGAAGGAGGTTCTCGGACCCGCCAAAACCCACTTTTTGGGTATTTTGAGAGGTGTACATTCTTTTGCTTGGACTGACAAATTCGAAGTTGAAATAGAAATTATAAAATAGAAACATTCATAATAATACAGTTGCAGCGATTGAGAAATGGCAGCGGGAGTGCCACTCTTGGATTATGTCTGTGGTTGTATTGCTAGTTGCATTAGCTAGTTATTAGCCCTTAGTAATGATGTGTCTCGTCCTTTTCAAAAAAAAAAATAATAATAATGTATTTTAGGCTTTTTGCTATTTCTAATTTCCAGGGGGGTCTGGGCTTTTGTTCCTTCCCCATGTGTACTCGTTTTTATGTTATAGTGCTGTTATTTTGCACACCAGCGCACTCATATTGTAAGGCGTCCGTAAGAGGCATGCCCAGTGCTGTTGAAATTGTTTTTTGACAGAAATCAATCGATAGCATGTTTTGATTTGTTCACAGTTTAATTTAAATACATTGACCAGACATATATACCCCCACCAACTCACCTGATAATTAACACGATAAATGATACCTTGAGTATCAAATTCTGATAAACTCGTGTAGTATACAACATATTACATATATAGCATTCAGATGATATTTTATGTTAGAGAAATTGGATGAACATCATACGCTAAGAACTTGTATGCTTCTCAATTGTTCATTTACGGTTTTCCACAAGCAAGGTGGGCCATTATTTATTTATTTTTTTATTTTTTGGGGTGGTGGGGGTAGGCAAGGAGCAATGCTTACAAGTATTAACTTCTGTAACGTGCGCCAAACATCTTCCAGTGAGCTTTTACCGACTTAAAGTTGAGAGAGAAATCACCTGATGCTTGTAAATAACGCATTTTGCTAACCTCAAGTATAGATTGTTATTTTTCTGAATATATAGAGAAACTAAGCAAAAGGATATGCTACATTCAATTCAACATAGCATGACGAGTCAAGAGTATCTACTTGTTTGCTGGGTTGGGTTTGGGTTGATGAGGTCTTGAATGCAAGCTCCAAAGCGACACATGGCTGATTACACAACTAAGTGATTTTCTGCCTGTGCTAACTGCTGGCGTCTTTTTTCACTTCTTGCGGGAGGAGATGCATCTAACCTGTAATCTTTAATAACCAAAACGGTCATTTAGCGAAGTGCGCCCATCACCTGATTGGCCTGCAAAAGGAAAACAAAAATGAGAATAAATACAAATCATCCACAATTAAGCATCAAAAATTAAGATCTGGTGATACCTTCAGGCGGCACCCAAGAACTGTAGTCAGCAGGTTTATCGTCAAGAAAAGGTGGTCTCTCAGGACCCAACACTCTTTTAGGCCTTTTCTGATCCTTCCCGGCTCGATTCTCGAGCGATACATCTTCATTGATAGGTTTTGCATGTTTCAATAACAGAGCAACAGCTTCTTCTGCCATGGTCTCAGCGCTTATGGACGTTTCAGAATCTTTAACTTCACCGACATTGGACTTCGCAGCTTGCTTTCTCTTCCTTATTATTAGACCAGGAGCCGCACTTTCAATATCTGAGTCAACGTCAGCAGAGTCCGGATTTTTCAGAATAGTAATTCTATCTTTGTAGTCAACAAACTGATCGTTCTCATGCATGTCCATTGTGACTTCTTGAGCAATTTCTTGCTTTTTCCTGTCTTCTACAGCACCAAGCCACTGGGGTTTAGAGACAGTATATTTAGCAGTACCATTGTCTGCTGGATCCGTATCAACAGTAGTTACACTTTTTGTTGAATCAGTTACTAAGTCCGTCTCTTCAGGCTTCCTGCTAGGTTCTGGTGCTTTATCGGTAACACCCGTTTCTCGACTAGATCTAACCGCAGGACCTTGTACTCCCAACCTTTCATCGTTACTAGATGAAGAGATTTTGCGTGTATGTGAAGCGGGGCTTTTGCTCACAATAGGTTTTGGATCCTGTGACTTTGATACCCTTTCCCTGGCAGCTTCTCCAGTAGGATCGGCGATCTTCAGCAGGTAAAGAATCCTATCCAACTCTGACTGGAGAGTTATCAATTCCTTCCTCATCTTCTCCTTGTTATCGAAAACTGAAATTAAGAGAGAAAAACCAAACTAATTTGTCAACGATATACTTGGTGGTATGTTACTGCAAACAAAAAAAGCCGTCATGCATCACTACACAGAATTGATGAGTTTAGTCCCTGAGAATACAACTCTTTTCATGAATGACAGGTTTGGAAGTCAATCAGTCATCAGAAAACAATAAAAAAAATGAAAGTTCATCCTACGAAAGGACTCTTACCTAGCTGAGATGAAACAGCAGTCATGTATGCATCAAGTGCGTCTCCAGCTTCGGCAACCTCATTTGGCTCCGGCATTTTCTCGTCCAAAAGCAATTTTTCCTTCTCTTCCATCTCCTTAACAAGGGCATCCTTCTTATCAAGAAGAGAGTCAGCAGTTTCTATTGATTGGTTTTCGTAACTTTTATGCTTGAAGGATTTTTGTGTCCGATCATAGAACTCATCATCATCACTGTTAAGTTAAAAACAAGTATGATATTAATGAATCAATTCCAAAGATATTAAAGTTAAGGCTTGAACTTTGAGTAAACCATAAACCAATATGATGTGTAATTGAACAAACAAATCTCTCTCATGCAAGTAATGCATTTTGCGTCAATATGAATAATAGTTTTAAAAAAAAAAAAAAAAAAGAAGGAAAAAAAATTCAATAATAGTAGATAATATATATATATATATATATAATTGTAAAAAGGCTGATGTTTATGGATAATCTTTCAAATGTACCTCAAATAGTCATCCTCATCATCTTCTGTTCCCTTTTTCTTTCCACGTGATGTCCTTCCAGCTCTTGCACCTATACTTTCCCGGATACTTTCATTTAAAGTCTCTTCCAAGTTTTCAAGCTCTTCCATGATCTAAGAAAGTTTGAGCACTTGAGTTATCTAAAATAAATGTCAACTTGCTTAAAAAATGCATTCAGAATTTGCAGGTAAGGTAGAAAGGATCGAGACTGTGTGTTTTATACACTTACTATTGAGGGAAATACACATTTATTTATTTTTATTAAGTATA